>VWZW01006022.1:219789-418859 GCA_013397115.1 Edolisoma coerulescens | reverse complement strand
CCGCACCGTGGGGGTGTGACCCGCACCGTGGGGGTGTGATCCGCACCGTGGGGGTGTGATCCGCACCGTGAGCGTGTGATCCGCACCGTGGGGGTGTGACCCGCACCGTGAGGGTGTGATCCGCGCCGTGGGGGTGTGACACTCACCGTGGGCGTGTGACACTCACCGTGGGGATGTGACCCGCACCGTGAGCGTGTGACCCGCACCGTGAGGGTGTCGCGGCGGGGCTGCCGAGGGTGCTGTCGGTGTCGCGCCCCTTCTCCGGGGCTCGGATCACGGCAAGGAGAGGGAGCGTGTCCGAGGGCACCTGCTGTGTACAAAAAGCCCCTACTGTTTAGTTAGTAGTTTCTGCACGATGGGCAGCTTCACACCCAAGGAACGAAAAAATCCTTTTTAATCAAGATTAGCCGAAATAGGATTATCTTCACTGAGCTGAGCATGTGTTCCCGAGATTCCCGCTTTAATCACTTACATGTGCTTTGATGTTTTTCATTTGATAACGGGATCATTATTTTAATGGTCATTTGCTATTGTAAGTAGATTTAGTGCCAGCTAGTAAAGATGCTGAAAAATCGAGGTTTTGAGTAAAACACTGGGAAACATATATTTGGGTTGTAAAATTTTCATTTGATACAATCTGTGCCATAAAAATAAATTCTAAAATTGTGTGTCTCCAATGATCCAAGTAAGGGGCTGTGCGTGCTGTATTTAGGGATGGGAACAGTCCCTTGGGGCTTACGTGCTGGGCTCCCACAAACTTAGAGGACGATTGATGTTGCTGTCACTGGTTAAACCACAGGTGCCACAAAGCTGAGACATGCTCCACATCAGCAGCTTGAACACCCCTCAACAAACATGATCAATAGGTGCTTTCAACAGCTGCATACTAATGTTAACCATAATGTTGCTTTTATAACCTACAACGCAGTGTCTTCTGATCATTAGGTACCGGGGAGGTGTACTCAGCTGTAGGTCCGAAGGTGAGAGACAACAGTACAATTTGAATTTCCCAGCCTTCTGCTCCCTGCCTCAATCCAGCAGCAAGCTTGCTTTGGTTCCAGTGTGCATCCAGAGTCTTAGTAACAGAGCAGTAAAAAGTCAGTCTGTAAAGGCCAGCAAAACAGGTTATAAGTTGCCAGTGTTTTTGGTTTTCTGGTGGTTTTTTTTGTTTTCACAGCTTACATGCATTTTTTGGGAACTGAGGTGCGTGGGCAGATCTGCATTGTCTGCCACGTGGTAATTCCATAGACCAACATTAAGAAATAAGTATAAATGGCAAAACCTTTTCATGGTTAGGCAGAACTTTTCACTAAAAAAAAAAAAAAAATTTCAATCCGTATGCTATTGTGGGAACAAGTATTTCCATCACCATGAAAAAAACCATAAAGCAAAGGTGACTGCTGTAGTATTGGAATGACTTACGAGTGTCCTGCTGCTGTACAGTGACATACAGAGTACCCCATTTATGAGGATGGGTACCTCACCTCAGGAAGTGCAGCAGTGAGCAGGCCGTCTGCAACAAAGAAACTCCCTTGTTCATGGAAGGAAGCGCAGCAGTTAGAGATGTGCTTTCTCCTGGAAGACTGGAGGTGTGGACCTCCAGGTATGAAACAAATCTTCCCCCAGCTCTCATGAATGGAGAAGAAGGTGGAAATTACACTCCTGTATACGCACAGCATGAAGTTACACGATTTGGAAACCACATTAAACGGAAACCCTCTTCTTTCACAAAAGAAGTGCCCTCTTTCTGTCACAATTCCCACCCCGGAATGTTTTGCAAAAAATGCATTCACAAGCTATTTGTTGTGAACAGTGCCAAAACCACTATTAAACACTGGTCTATTGTTACTTTTAAGGCATAACAGCTGATACTGTATTTTGAATGCAACTCAGCTGTTCCTTTCAGGAGGATTTTGAAGAGCAGTTACTGATCTCTGAGGGCCAGGCTGAGTTTAATTCAAGTGGATCTTCATAAAGAAACCCTTGTTAATCTCACACTGTTTCCTGTCCTACAGCTGACCTGCTGGTAGGTCCCCAAGGAAGTGCATCAGTGCACTAAAGACAGTGTAATTTCTAGTTGCTCACCACGTTTCTGAAAATCTTTGAGAGTAGATTCCCAGTTTTCCAATGGTCTCTCCCCGTCAGGACCAGTTATGCACGTGGGCAGTAGCCAAGGATGCCAGAGGAGGTTTTCTCCCTGTTTTGCCTCTGGCAAGGAAGATGGAGTGCAGATGTTTGAGCAGTACATGGTGCCTGAAGAGCCAGTCCAGTCCTCTCCCACAGCTCCTGTGGCCATACAGCTCCCTGCTGCTGAGCCAGGTTTGTGTCAGGGCAGTAAGAACAGCAAGTGACCACTAGCTGTGGTTCACCAGCATGGCCTTCTTCTTTCCCAGAAAGGAAAGAGAAAAGGTCATCCCAAATTTTCCAAGCCTTCTAAAGACTTCTCCTGGAACCATAAAGCTTCTCCCACTCTTTTTGTCCTTACTTTTAGAAAAGCAACATCTGTTTCACTCTCACTGCCAAGCAGCTCATTTCCTAGGTTCACCATGCAATGGATCAGTCCTACAGTGACATGCACTTTCACTTTATAGCCCTGAAATGAATTGGTATCTACACATATCAGGCTCTGTTACCACACACAAGTGTCAGCAGAATGGATGTTGCATACAAATGGCATTTTTCTGGTGACTTCTTAAAGAGTACTATCAAGCCTTATATCTGTCCAGAAAGCAGGTAATAAGGCAACTGGGCACAGTACCCATAAACTGGAATGCCTGCCTGGTAGATATGGGTTGGTTTTCCTCCAGGTACAGACAAATGATGGCAGTTGCATATTGGTTCAGTTGAACAAGTAAAATCCTGTACAATGCTAAATAAATGAGCATGTCCTGAGTGCTTTGCACTGGAGGGTCTGCCAGAATTCAACATTTATTATTAATAACTTATAAAAGATGAATGTCTATATCTGAATGTTCTATATTTGCTGAAGGAGAAATCTTGGCTAGTTAAGAGAAATCCCATTGTCCAAAGCCTAAATAAAATGTTCTCCTGCTAGATCGAAACCTATTCCTTCAGGTTAAATTTTATCTCCCAGCAGAGGATTATTAACTCAAAACATGTCACACGCTCACACTAGTCTTTTTTTTTTTTTAAATCTGTTTTGAAGAGGAGATGTGTCTGGAAAACCAATATATTCCAATAACTCTTAATTGTTGGAAGACCCCCAAAGGATGAAATTGGATCAAAGGCCTCCTTAGATTATCCTAATGTTTGTGAAATATTTTAAAACTTAAGGTGTATTACCTCAGGGTTAGCTCTCTTGAACATCCAGATTTATGATGTACTTTGCAGGGCATTGATTGGTATTGATTTACAAAGTCAGGGGTTTTCAGTGTTTTTCACAGCCTAGGCTGTGTTTCAGTCTTACCTCTTCCATTCACAGCTGTGTGGTTGAGTTTTCCCATTCAGGACTGAATCTTCCCATTCCGGACTCATAGAACTGGAGCAATGGCTTGTGGAAAGAAGATATATAGAGCAGAATTAATACACTTCAGAGTATTTAAACCATTTTTGCTCTGGGAAGAAGGAACAAAGCCATTATTAGATGGCTCTTCTTTAAGTAGAAGATCTCTTGGTAGCACTGTCTTAATACCTGTTCACCTTATTGATTATTAGTAGGTGGCAAATTTTAACATAAGTAATGTTTTAATTGCAGAGCTGACTGGATTATAAGAGATGCTTCATAGGCATACAGATGATAAAGATTTTTCTCTAAATTCTATACTTCTCCTTTACAAGGGAAAGGGGGAAACTGTTTCTTCAGTGATCTTTGTCCCTGAGAGTACTTACCCAAGCAATTTTTTTTCTAAAATTAGGTTTTTTATAGTCGCAATGGCTTCTTTCATTGGAGAGCAGGAGGCAATTAACAAAGTAGGCTAATTTAGGCTGTAGAGCATTCTGGTCAACAGACCATTGATTATTTTAACACCTGAGTCCTAGAAATGGATGACATTAACCACAAACATCATACCATGTTCATACTAGGCAAGATTTGGAGCGTATGCTAATACTCTTGAGAGCATTCATGCAATTTGAATGGGAAATCATGATAATCCTTATAATGAAATTTTTGGGTATTTAAGATCTGCTTTAAATATCACAATGATTATATAAGTAGGGTCTGCTACACCATAGCCTAAATATGTCAAAATGGGATGTTGTCAAGAGGAAAAACATTCTGCTTCAGCAGAAATTCAGCATGGAAGAGAGGCGTACTCATCTTCATCCTAGCTATTGGACTCTGGTGGAAAGTGACACCAAGGCTCCGAGGAACCTTGCCAGAAAAGACTGGTAGAGCTGCTTTCCCTCTGGATAACAAGCCCTATTGTCTAGCATTTGGGTTCTACTGGTTACTTTTATGATGCTGTACAACAATATAAACATTAAAAAATACAGCCATCCTTTTGTAAAACCGAGCATGTCACGAGGTGGAAGATAATCCTGTATTTTTAAAATTAATTTATATGTCAGCGAAATTTTAATTTGTCTATAAAATTATGATTCCCTATTTTAATGTAACTTTTATTTGTATTTCATACAATCATAGAATTTTTAAAGTTGGAAAAGACCTCAGAGATTATTGAGTCCAACCATTAACCTTTGCAATGTAACTTAAAGTGGAAGGAAATGTCAGGTTCATGAATAGTTTCATTTTATGCTTCACATCTATTACACTGTGTGTGTCAGGATTGACACATTCAGGGTAAGCTCTTGTGTTTAAAAATCATTGTTATGTATCAACACAGTATTTTCTGGAAATTGATTTTTGAGGAAAAGCTGTAATAAAACAATCCACTGATGTTTAATCAAAGTAATTTTTATAAATGCACAGAAGATTCAGAACATTTAGAATGAATATACCTCTTCACATATTACTTTAGAACATAAATTCTAACTAAGTTTTCTTACTCAGATGACTCATGATATTTCTCAAGGCTGTGCTGCATAAAACAGCTGATACCTGAAATGGTCAGTCAGTTCACTGGATAACACACACATGGATTTCTAGGTTACAAAATATTACTGGACTAAGTGAAAATAAATTCAGCAATGCTTTTTATTCCTACTAACAATACTAAACACCTTTTGAACAGAAAACAAAGTTCAGCTGTAAGCTGACACTGTTGGCTGCACTGGTTAGAACATAATGTTGGCAATCCAATTTTAACACCTTTCATATAATACACAGCACAGACAGCAAGACTTTGCCCAAATTAGAGCCATTTTTTTCCAGAAGCATCCATAGATTTTCATAGCTGAAGCTGAAGAAATCCAAAATGGAGGAATGTTTTCTTAGTGCGTTCTTCTGGCTTTTTGTGCAGGGAGAATTGCAACACCAGATTCTTAGTTTTTAAACAGAAATACCTAAGCAATTTTTCTTAGATTGGTTGTTTTTCCTGTTTCCCAGAATTATATCTGGGAAATATATATATATTATATATGATCCTAGACAAGGCTTTTTGGGTAATACATTTTGGCTGTTCACAATCTGAAAAGAGAAATAGGAAAGGTAGCTGTTCGGTGCTCAAAAAAATCCCACAGGAATTAGTAAATCTTGTTTGGAGATTAAATTAGTGTTTTGGATAACTGATCTGTTATGGCTGTTTGTTCCATGTAAAGAGCAAAAGCGGGGTACACGTGTATCTGCCAGGACTGTGGCAGAAAGATTTTGCCTTCCTCCACCTTCTTCACAGAGGCTCTAGTTCCAGTTGATGATCCCTGATTGCAGGGGAGATGGGACTATAGCCCATTAATACATGCAAGATTCATCTGCTTAACTGTAAATGACACACCTCCCAGCTATGAGTTTAGATTCTCATACCCCTGCAAATTGCTTTGGGCTCACAGCCTGAAAGGCAGTGTATAAATGAACAATATTCATTATCATCTGAAAGCTTTTCAGTCTGAAGCACTTAGCAGAAAACCTGTGGAATCCTTTTGACTCCAGTGCACAGGTTGTGCCCTCTAGGACCTGGTGCCAGTCTGAATCCAGAGAAAAAGTTCCCGTAATTCAGCTGCCTACTGTCATGCTTTGCATGGCTCAGATGAGCTATTTTTAAATTACTGTAATTGATTTTGCTCATAGTTACACAAGAGATCATATATTCTCACGTTTCATACCTAAAGTAGAGAAACTCTGGACAGCCTGCCATTTCTAAATTCTTGGAAAGGACTCTGTCCCTAATACTCAGACTCAATGAACATCCTGGTTCTCTGGCATGCCTTTATTCATTCCCATCTGTTGTGCTGGCATTGTTCCCACTCAGAATTATCTATGCCAATTTCAACAGGGCATAGGTGCTAACCAAACATGGTTTTAGAGGGACAGCTTTCATAACACAGCAAGTGCCATCTCTTTTGCCAGGAGATCCTGCTGTTTGCAAATAATTTCAGCTTAAGGCCACATGCTTCATTACATGGGATCACATCTGTAGATGCTTGTGGGTATTATAAAAAAAAAAAAATCAACAAATGTCTACTGTATTTATCTTTCAGTTTGGCTCAATGGTTGGAATTTTGCATGTGGAGAATGAATGTTCTGCACCTTGTTAACAGGAGTGAGCCATAGGCTGTTAAGATACTCTGAGCAGTCTTAACAGGTTACTGCATCAAAGCTGGCACAACAAACTGCAGAAGTTTACCAGAGCTGTGCTGCTTTTTTCAAGTGCCTTTTGACTGCTTTGTGTCGGTAGTTTATTCTGAGGAGAGAATGGTAGAGCATTCCCTTTTGCACCACAGCTTTTGCCTTTCCAGGTTCTCCACAGATTTTTGTATAAGGCATACTCTGCCCCCACCCAATTGTAAAATGGCACTTATGTACAACAACATTAATACTGCTTATTGAAGTTATCAGTCTATATAATGCTCTATAAAAGATACATTATATTGTATTGATATATTATACATATCACATTAGTATCATATTAGTATATTGTAGCTGCACTTGACTCCTGTTTTGCCCCCTAAACAGATTAATTGTGTTAGCAGAATTACACTGTACTGTATAAAGGCTAGAAATAGCTTTGGAAAGAGCAAAACCTGTTCATGAGCCTCAACTGGACAGCCCAGTATGCTCAAATTTTAAAATATAACTTTGTAGTTAAGCAAAAGAATATTTTGCCCAGAATATATCTCAGAAAATACTATTTGGAATAAAATATGATTCAGGGTAGACAATTTCCAGCCATGTGTTTCCAGTCCTAATTTCTGACTTGTAGATATTCCCTCATTCAGCCAGGATCTGTGGAAAACAAACCAAAAAACGCAACCACTGGACACCCATAGTATTTTGGCTGAATAGCACTAGGAAGACCTCAGTTCACATGTTCTGCATAGAAATGTATTTTTGCAAATCAGGAAAGGTATTTTCAGTTGTTCTCTTTACTAGCAAAAACCACCTAAGGCTGTTTTCAGTTGTATTTTACCTCTCTCTAAAAAATGTTGAATCTAAGAATGTGCAGAAGAATCAAACATTTTTTAGAGTCCTAGCATTTCAAGGATGCAGAGTGACAAGTAGACACATGAATATATTGAAAAATTCTGTTGGGAATCAAGGTCTAAAATAACCAAGCATTTCTACTGACTGTACATTTCAGAGTAGTAATGTGTACATTTCTGATCATTTTGTTGTTGTTTAGCATGTTTATGAAATTTGGTACAGTTCACAAGATTTCGTAGGCTTTGAAGCACACTTAATATGCTTTTCCTATGCTGTCAATAACGTCAAAACACTGTATTGAGCTCAAGAAACAAAAAATAAGCCTAATTTCACACTGCATTACTGTATCAATTGTAACTAATCTTTACGTCCTCTCACCTGTCTTCTGTCCTGAGTCTTTTTGGCAGCTGACCTTGTGGGCTGTGAGCACTGATTTGTTTTCCATACCACTTGGACTCAGAGATACTTTGTTTTTCTTTTTCTTGTCTTCCCCTGTCTCCTAAAGGTGCTCCCTCATAATAATTGTATGCCTTAGAAATCACCTGTCCCTCAGGTAAGGGCAGTGGAGTGGCAGAAGAGGTGTATGTTATTAGTGCCATGGAATAAAAAACTGCAAGGCATGTGCTTGAGAGAACAGGGGTCTTCCAACCCAACAGCTCACAAGGGGTGAAAAGAAGGTTCTACTCCAGCGCAGTCAGACCAGGAGCTGCCTCATGGGAGGGCTGTTGCACTTTTGGGTGAGTTGTATTTTGATTGTTTCCTACCAGCCATATCAGCAAAGTTATAAGGCTGCCTGGTTGGAGTCTCAGCTCTGAGATGTTGCAGTGAACAGCCAGTCCATTGTCTCTCTATACAAACCTCAAATCTTTCCCCTAAAATATGAAGTCAGACGTGGTACACTTGTTAGGGAATACCTACCAGCAGCATTGCCAGGGCACAGGGTTGAGGAGCTGTAAAAAAAGACCAGTGCACGTCTAGGCAGCTTGGAAGCTTTGGCTCATTGAAATTGCTATCTCTAGAACACCAGTAATTAAAGATAGCTGATTTGAAAAAAACACATCTGGATTTCTCCAATTCATGGCTGGACTGTGTTTTTAATGCCTCTAAAATGACTAATAGTGTGTATAAATAGTGACATCCAGTGTTCAGTTAGATCAACCACAGGTCTGTGTTCCATAAAGCCTTTCAATTAAAAGATTTATTACAGACCCTATTTAAAATGCCTGTGTAAAGATAGTAGATAACCTGCCAACTGCAACACACCTCCACAATAAAAATTTCCTTCCTGGCTTGTTGGGGAACAAGAATGGTGTGGCTCTTGTATAATGCTTTAACTTTCTTTTTTTATGACAGCCAGTGTCTGATTATTCCCAGGTGTTTTTGATTTCTTCTTTCTCTGCTTCTGTTGCTGTGAATGTGGCCATTAGGGCAGCAGTCATAAAGGATGTGTTCACCACTTCCTTCTCCGTCTGTCTCTTAACAGAGCCACAAGTCCACCGTCTTCTATCCACATTAATTCCCTGAGGTATCCACACAGTATTTGTGTTGACTGCCTTAATTTTGATCTTCTCTAATCATTCCCTGCCAGATGGCAGTTAAAGTTTAATGGTCCCTGTAAAAATAGTTCCCTTTCTTCTTTTAATCAGTCATGTGTGTTTGCTTAGCTAACTGTTAGATGTTCAGAAAGCACGAAGGGACCACCAACACAATTACTTCAAACTAGACATCCGTATTGTGATTTCAGTGTTACGTAAAAGTGAAGAGTTATAGTGCAAGCAAGATTCTTGGAAATTAGTATGGGCTACATTAGCTTAAATTTTCTTTGTTTCTTAAGATTTATTAAAAAGATTAAACTAATAATTTGTGACATTTCGTATAATCAAATGTAGATTACTTTTAGTATTTTCTAGGCTCAAATGTTTGTGTTTTCTATGCATATAAGTACTATGCTTTTAGGGATGAATTGAGCAATACACTTAAGCATCTGCTTAACTTTAAGTACATGTGTATAGCTAATGATAGATAATAGGGCCTTGAGCAAGGTACCTTGACGTATGCTTCACCTTAGGCCCCTAAGTAGTTCCAATGAAATAATCTACCTTCTTGAATTTTTAAGAGTATGTATCGACACCTAATGACACAGAACCTGAAATTCTCCAGTACATGTTTACTTGATTGAAGCTTACTAGAGGTTTAGGCTTTTGCTGCATGGAGAATTTAATTCAGTTGCACATTCATGCTATGCCTAAGTAGCAAATCACTTCAGAGACAAATGGTTTAAGCTATATGAGAGACCTATGGAGTGAGCAGGTAAGATTATACCTCTGAGGAGTATGGAGAGCCTGAGAAAGCGGTAAGTTAGGAGTCTAATCCAGCTCAGAGTACTGCCAGAGAAAGGGGTGCTGTGGAATTAAATGGAGACTGGATCAGGCTCTGAATGCTTTGCCTAAAGCAATACAGGAAATATATGGCAGAGTCACTAAAAGAACCCAGATCTCCTGATTCAAATTAGACTTCTTTTGTATCTAACATCTGTGTATGCTGCAACTGGATGTGTCATCACAGCCTGCACAGGCCAGCTTCTAGATTAAAGCTTGCATGGTAACTCCTACGCACACTGCAGGAATCACACCCACTTACACATCCCAGTAAGATGAGGCTTAGCAGAAGTGCAGACCATCCTACATTATTCTCCCTAGTAGAAGGCTGAGAAAATAGGGATCATTGTACCTTCCTTGAAAGCATATTTTAGCAACCATCTCCAGAAGAAGTTTTCAGATATGACAAAGTATGCACTACAACAGTACTCAGAACCTTCTGATCACTTAGTGCTTTTTGATTTTGCCATCAATGCCAGGGAGTTGGATAAAGGGAATTGCTCCATCTCCAATTTTCCCCATTATGCCTTAATTAGCAATATGCAATTTGGTTCTAACATAATAGAAATTTTGACCCAAAGGAAAAACTCTCTGTGTTCCGTCTAGGTATTTTTCCTCAGTTCCTTTCTACGTGCAGGTTTTTTGGGTAAGATCTAGGCCTGAGAGCAGAGACATAGATGGGACGGTTTGCATTATGATAATAACCAGATGGCCTCATTGAGATCAGAGCCTCAGGGTACTGTATTCTGGCAAAAACATAGTAAAAGTTGATCCCTGCACAAAAGAATGTGAAGTCTAAATACACAAGTTCTTTGCTAACTCTGGGACAGAGAGGTTGATTTGCCCACTGTCAGACTGTGGCCATTGCTAATGACTCACTCTTGATCTCTTGTGCCTTAGCCAATGGCCTTAAACCCAGCAGCATCCTTCTTCTCTACTTATAATTAATTAAAAGCAGAGCCCAGCTTTGTTAATTTTGGTATGTCAGAGTTGTAAAATCTGTCAGCTGTGGAAGAGCGGACATACCTTTATCTTTCTTTCCCCTAGTTTCCTCTCCTGTTTCCCTATTAGACAAACATACACTGGTTCCTTCCTTGGTTGGCTAAATATTGCAACCATAAACAAGGCAAGCAGAGCTTGCTGGGCTGATGATGGCTACTAGCAGGTGTCAAAGTGAAGGCATTCCCCTGTGGACATAACCCATCATGGTTGGGCTGATGCCCAGTTCATAGGAGAGAACATGAATCTTCCAAATGGAAAGGGAGATAAATTGCATCTAAACACTCTAATGATGATAATGTAGAGAGACAGATGTGGTAACTGAGCATTCGAATCCCTCCATACGCTCTTTATTTCTGTCACACTATCACATCATATACTACTGACTAATATAAGCCAGATGCAAAACCAGAATGTTTAAGTTTATATTCTCAGCATCTCCAGATCTGTACACCTTATAGATAGAAACATTTTTCCCTGGCAAATTCACACAAAGGTCATTTTTATGGGCTTATATGAAGAGTGAATTGGAAAGCAATCACTGGTGTTTGTTTCGCCTGCACCACTTCTGTTAAAGAATTTTTACTATAAAAATCAAGGCAAGCACAGCTCAGAAATCTGGATTCTGGGCAAGGAATTTTGTTTCCTTGTCCCTTGTGTGGCCACTCACCTTTGCAAAGAGGGTGCCATTTAAAGGCTTGTAATTCAGAAGTGGTTTGGATCAGCCTTACATAAATGTAAATGACATAACGATTTCCCAAGGTGAAAGGCAGCAGAGGAGGAGACACAGAGCTCTGCCAAGTGAGGTCAAGTGTGGAGAATATGCAACAACCATGCAGAACATTTATACACCTGGTGCAGTACATGCCAGTTGTCAAGGCAGAAAGCCAAAGGTAATGAGCACTCTGAGAATAACCAAGAGCTCCTTTTTGGCCCAGGTTCTTGCTTGTAATTGAAGCGCTATCCTCTACTGATCCTTCAGGTAGCATTGGAATGATTTTATCCAGGCTTCAAGGGAAAATCAATCCCTACAGAGCAAAAGAATCTTCCTTTACATTATAGCTCTGTGCTAGAAGCAAGCTATGGATGTGACTCATGAGTATTCTTAATAGTTTCCAAAGAAAGTGAAATTCCTAAGTGAGATTTTGATTTTAATTTAGAAAGTGATTTTCATATGTGCTCCAAGATGACTAGAAAACTGTATGTACATTTCCATATTTATGTTATTAGAACATATAATGAAATGTACCTTAACGTGTCTTTGTTGCATTTATTAGAATATATATTTTAAAATATTTCTGTACAGTATTGGGAAAAAATAACTTAAATAATAGCCATCCAGGAATATTCTCTGTGCTCTCCATCAATTTTAAAAACAGACTATTTATTTTTCTTTAACCAGATTCTAATGTATTCACAGACAAGGAGTGGTTATAAGACACTGTAATCTTATTCCTGGATAACAGATTTTAGCTTTTGTATATCCTAGTGAGCTCCTTCTCTACAATGTTGAATTTCAAGGAAATGGTGGCTACTCTGTGATGAAAATTTCTTTCTGTATGTCTTCAGTTGCCAGCCTCGAAATCTTTTTTAAAGGATAATCTATACTTGAGAAAATAGTCAGACTGAAAAGTCAAAGACTAACCTGGAAATCTCCCTGAAGTGCATATAGTAGTCTCTTAGCTTTCCTTGCCTTCCACACTCTTCCTTCACATGTTTTTATTTCAGTTACAAACTGTTTAGGACCAACACTTGCTTTTGCTTTTGAAAGGGGATCTGGGACAATTGTGTGCTTCCTAAATAATCAAATCTATTTTTTATTCTTTTCATTTTATGGGTACGGGGCATCTGACTTCAGAAGCATTCTTCAGAAATGTCCATTTGGGAAAAACATTCTGAGACTTAAAGATAGAGTAGTAAACCTGGGAAGCACTGAATGTTTAATTGAAAAATCAGAAATATAAGCAAAATAATTATTGGAGCTGCAGAGAATCTGCAGGTTTACAGAAAACTATAATGCAAACATTGTTTGCTGATAGTTCCTTTTTTTTTTTTTTTCTCCCTTCTTTTTAAACTTTTTTTTCCCCTGGATGTTCAGTGATATACTGTAATGAAAGGGAGGAACTGTTAAACTAATTTGAAACTGAAAATTAAAAACTGATAGACTGTACTGAAAATAGGAAACGGTGGAAACCCTCTGTGATTCAATCACTGAAAACCAGACCAGGAAAAGCACAACACTTGATTGCACAGCTGCAAGGATGAAGCAAACTGGCCTCTCTGTTTGTTACTGTTGATATTGGTCTGGGAAGACACATTCTTAGTAAGTAGTATTAAATACACTATTTCTATTACAGTTTCCTATTTCAAATCATGGAAAGGACCTCCCCTTTGGCTGTCTGTAACTGCTGAAGAGCATCAATAGTTCATTTCTCTGTTCATCAGTAAGGCATCCTTTGAATCACACAAAATAAGCACACTGGTAGAATAAAAAACCAAAACATCACAAACAAGAAAAAGGAGATAATACTAAATTATATTTTAGTTACTAGTGGAAGCAGACTGACAAGTCTAATATAAAAGAATCTTCCATACTACCTACTATCTTTTTATCTTTTGGTAACAGTAAGAAGAGTTTAGCTGGACATTTACATCTGATTTAATGCAGAAGGCTTTTTTGAGAAAGAAAAACACAAATTATAGCTGAGAGAACTTCAGCAAAGAAAATTCATCTTTCTCAGAAGAAACAACATAAAGAAAACTTAGTAGCTGTATAATGTATCACTGCTTCAGAGTTCCTAAGTGGAAGTTAGCTGGTATATTAAACTGGCAGCTTATCCTCTTTGAATATACTGTATCCATCTAACTCATGAGGAAAGCACAAGAACATTAAAGAACTGCTTTTGCACCTGTTATATTACGCTTTGCATTTTTAATGCAGAAGCTGTTGGTGTTTAAAAACCTTCACCAAATGTATCCATGCAGCATGGAAAAAGCTGAAGTCATTAAACTGCATATCATACAACAGAATCATCTTGCATTTAATGACTAGATTTCTAAAGCAGTTACTAAATTTGGACCAAGTGCTGGCCTAGGGGGAAGCCAAGTTTTTATTCCTTTTGAGAGATTAGTCTCCGTGGTGTGCAGTAAGAGCGCTGCTGTTGCCATAGGCAGCCACGGGCATGCAGGAGGGCACGCAGGATGTGTGAGCACAGACAGGCACGGTGAGGGCAGGGAGACCTGTCACCATGGAGCAGGTACAGGTGGTGGCTTCCCCTGCCCAGCAGGCTGTGGGAAGCACTGCCAAGGCAAGCTAACCTTTCTGCAGGAGGCAGACAGAGCCAGCTTTCCCTTTTTGATTGAATACAACTGTTTTTTTCTTTACAGAGTCTACATCCTTGAGTTTTTCTCTCATGTTTCCCTTGTGTTCCCATGATAACTTGACACAGAGTAAACCTACCATTTGTTTTTAACTCCAAACAGGCATTTAGTAATTGCCAGAGATAATGGAACACTAAAAGTTTGGGAAAAAGTAAACAGCAGTCACAGAAAAAGGGTGTTAAAGAAATTGGCTCATCTAAGCTAAAATAGTAAAATGACCAAGTTCCAGGGCTGAATTATTCCCAGAACTAATACCATGACTTCATTCAGGAAGCATTACTCAGTGGGATTATAGCTGGAACATTTTCAACCTTAAGGATTCATCTTCAGAAACATCATTCTTGGAGTGCAAAATATCCTGTACCTCCCAGTCCTAGAATAGGTTCTCTGTTAATAACTCACATTTCTACATATCATAAACTTCAATTTGCTTGTGAGTCATTTTGCTGTTCAAGAACTGTGTAAAATACGAATTTTATGTCGGTAAGGGTTAAGAGTCCAAGGAATTAAGCTTTCACTGAAATGTGGAATTTCCCAATACACTCTTGGAAATCCTGTCTCCAATATAAAAATATTTCATTTTTTTTCTTTACAGAAGAAAATTCCATGCAGTTATTTATGGCTTCCCTGTAAGATGTGATAACATACATCCAGAGATATGAGATAAGGTGGTCTCCTACCATGAAGTGGACTGTTCAGTATGGTAAAAAAAAAATAAGTTGTTTTTATTTATTTATTTACAAAAAATAAAAATAATAACACCCAGAAAATTGACACAAATTGAAGTGTGCAAAGCTATGTGATGTGAAGAGCTTTGGGGAGCTTTTTCCCTTGGTGCTTTAGACATGCTATGGAAATTTCTTGCCTTGTGGGATAAACTAATGGATTGACAAAAATAAAAACTCTACTGAGCAGGAATTGCAGTAAAGGAGTGTCTTAGTCCAGAATGCACTAGAGAAAACACCATGTTCATAGTATCTTGACTTTCTTTCTATTACACAAGAAATCAAACTGAGCAAGAGTGTCCTTGATTCCACTCACAAATACTGTGTAGAAAACTGACAATCCTTTTATTTTTCTTTAAAACTGATATGGGGGTGGTGGTCTTGAATAAATATTTTCATCTGGAAAAACATATGGAGTAATGTTCAGTATACTGAATGTTTAACCTCATTTAAACTTAGGTTTTTTTCTTGAATGTCATTCTTCTATGATTGTGAAAGTGTGGTGCTTCCTTGGATGATCCCTTGGATGCCCACACAGAAATTTCCATTGGAATTAGGTTAAAGTGACTTACTCGTATAAGAGAATAAGTCAAGAAACTGGAGCTATGCTGTAGTTTTCATTGCATTCCTCTCAAAAATGCTGTTGCTGCCACAGTTGGTGGTTTTTTGTGATGGACAGCCAATGTAAGAATTATGAGTAATTGGAAAGCTTTTCTGTATTTGTCATAAAACTGTATTTAAATGTTAGTAGCTCAGATCACTAATCTAAGCCTGGCCCCTTGTGTACCTGCATGCAAATGTGTAGTCAGCACTCCTATTATCATGTCCATGCTTCCAAGTGTACCCTTGGCAGCTCACACACAAAAATATCTCTTGAGGGGAAAGTAATCTAGTTATGTAGATCTCCCTATTGTTTCAGTCCAAAAAGCTCAGCTTAAATAGAGACTATTAACTGAGTTGAAATGTTTTTGCAATATGCACTGATGTGAGACCTACAAACCTGTTTCACTAAGGTGCCTTTAGTAGACTTGGATCTTTAGTTTTAGCTGTGCTATTACATTCCCTTGAAAGCTCCCTTATCCATAAAAATAAAAAGTAAGAGGGGAGACACATTTTCTTGTGACTTAAAGGCATTTGGCTGTTAATATTTATGTCCTTCAGTTTAGGGAAAAATAAGTGGGAAATATAAACGCCTTGCATCTGAATGATCAACACTGGCATTGCCATGTGCTTTCCTGCTTGTGTGGAGGTACAAGCTGTGTGCTAAACACCAAAGTCAGGCTCAGATTCTTCTTCCAGATGCACATGTGCAACTTCTGTAGCAGTGAGTGAAAGCTGCATACACAGATGAAATTTTAAAATAATATGACATTGCATCCATTTGCCTTGGATGAGAATTTTAGTTTAAAGAATTATCAATTTACTGTAATTCAGTCCTTTAGCCCCTTACATATTCATATTATGAAAATAAGCATAACTTTCACACACACGGTGTTAAACAAAGATATAGTAGGAGGCGTGGAGTGGCTTGGCTGGGAAATCATGTGAATACTATGCACATACATCTCCTGAGCTAGCTGCTTGTTGTTTCAGTTGTTGTACTTCTGAACAATTTCTGTTGGCAACAGGGTATTGGCCATACATTCACAGAGTTTTGGGCAGAATCCATTCTGGATGCTAGCTTACATCCTGATTTTTATCCAATGGCTGCTTCAAAATGAGGGGTTTTTTTACATGAGATAGTTCAGCACTTTATAAAAAGAAACATGGTTGAAAATACATTAAATTGCAGTAGGCATGCCACACTGAACACGTCAGATAAAAAAGACCTCAGTTTAACACAAAAATTGTGGATATTAGCTAATTTACACGTATAAACTGTGACTATTTTATTTTGTATTCTGTAACAGTTGTAACTCCATGATGTTGATTGTAATGTCATCTTTCACCACCAGCAGAGGGAGCAGCAGCGACTGAGCTGCACAAACCGTGGGGGTTGAATCCACTCCATCAGCCGAATTCCCTCTGCAAACACTCTGAAAAGCCTCTAGTGCTATCGGCAGGAACCAAGGAAAAATGTCTGAGGGTAGGACTGATCCTTGATTAGGTTTAAATATTCCTATTTTCTTCAAAATAAACTCTTGTGTACCCCCAATTAAATGAATAGCATCACTTCACAGCTTTGTGAAAAATACATGGCATACAAGTGGTATTTGGAATAAGGTCAGAGACCTGACTACACAGACCACGGCCATCACATCTCATAAGCTGAAATCATGCTTCAAAGATGTTTAGCAAATTCTGTTTATTTCTGATTTTGCAACTTAAACCACAGTTCCGTGGGAAGACACATTTCAAATATGAAAACTATAGTTCCTTGAAACCTAGGATTTTGAAAGATGTTGGAATGCATTTCAAAATTGTCAGTTGTTGCAGTTTACTTTCAGACAGTGTTTAAAAGTGTCAGAATCATTAAATCAGTCTTCAACAGACATTTTAGCATTTTCATGCAACCAATCTAGCAAAAAAAAAAGGAAATTCACAGCTGTTTAAAAAACATGTAAGAGAAGATTGGATTTAAAGCAGTGGAGCCCATCTCCAAAGCTCTAGGTTTGAACACTTCTGGGGGAAAGCAGAAGAGAGACCCTCTGTTACACAACTCCTAATTGAGTCCTAATATGCCAGTGGATACGTTAGTTGGCTCTTTGTCATTTCCCCCGTTTCAGTAATCATCTTCACCAAATATGAACCCCTATACTATTGTCACTTAAGCTTATTCTCCCATTTTTCTTGCAACAGCAAAAGCATTTAATAGCAAGGAATTTGAGATTTAAGCTAATGTATATGTCCCACCAACATCTCCCTAACAAAGACGTTGTAGACTAGATGACAAGGCTGTGCACATGAACTCTGTCTTCCTTCAACCTTATCCGCACCTCTAATGGAAGATACTCTGACTACAAACCTGATGTGCTTATAAACACAGCCCAGACAAACCCAGCAGCCCAGTTCCTGCCCAGGATCATGTCAGTTCAGCTCAGCCCAAAACCAGCCATCTAAAACTGAAAGCCTAACAATCATCATCAGCCTGATGTTTGTTACATTACTTCTGATGAAGGTAAAGCAGTGATAATATTGGGGAAAATGGTAATTATGGAGACTTCATATTACAGGCAGAGAAAAGATCAAGGGTTTTGCTGGTGGTCTTGCAGGAAAAGAATTAAGGGATCTCAGAGTTGCTCTGGGTTCTCCATCAGTGTAGTATCACTTGCCTGGCTGTAGGAGACAGTGCCTAAGGAAGCACTACTGCAGGTTACTCTCAGCCTATCTAACCTGCTAAGGATCTGCTCAGAATGCCTGGCAGGTGGGAGGTGGACACATGCTATTTGAAATGCTCACAGTAAGTAAATTATACTTAGTCACCAAAATTTCATTTATCCACTCTCAGTTTGCTGACATGTCACTGTCACTCTGGAATCTTTTTTTAGCTATTGGTGTCAAGAATATGAAAAAATTAAATCTTCTTACCTTGGGAGGCTTTACAATAATGACACACCACTCTTCAGAATCCAGATCACCATGGTCCTCCCAGTTACTTATTTGGTTGAGGGCTGGGCATTGACCATAAATTTTTTAATACCTGCAAAGAAAGAAATTTCGTATCTTTCCTGACCAAAAGTATCTCTGATAAATGTCAGTGTTACTGTGTCCAAACAGCTTATTCAGTGGGCTATCCTGCCACATGGGCTAAACAAAAGTCACAAGGCTTTATTTTGTTAAAGAAATATAATTTTAGCCACTTTGAAGAAAGGGCAGAGGATGGATTACAAGTGTAACTGTATAATTTCTTCTGTTTATTACTCTTACAGTACAGCAGTGCAGTTTGGTTTGTAGCATGTGATATTATTAATTTATATGCAGTTATATTAATAATTAATATTAAAATCTCTGTCATTAATTTTTGCCATTGGATTCCTTGAAAGGGAATTTAAAGCACACATTCACTGTATATTTAACACAGTCTGTTTTTTCAATTTTGTTATATATGATTCCTCTTGAATTTTTAAAATAATTTTTATAATTTGCCAGAATTGTCTACCATGTAGGAAAAGAACCAACAATTTCAGAATTCAGAAGGATGAGTAACACTATTAACAGTGATACTAATAATAATTCAGTAATTGAAGTTCTGTGTATCTCTTTCAGATAGCTGTAGTCACTGGATGTTAATGAATTACCTGGTATTTACTAACGTAGCTAAAATGGGTCTGAGTTGCTGGATCCATAAGCTATTTTTGTCTGCATTCTGCAAAGGTGATAATTTATATTTTAAAAATATTGCTTTACAATGTTGCTTTCTGATCACTGTGTGTGTCACTACTTAAATCAGAAACATTTTTTGCCACTAGTACTGAATGGCTAAAGTTTCCACATGCTTTAAGTGCATACATATTCATCAGCAACACGATGGCTTACTTTCCTATAGCTTAATTTGCCCAAGCATACAGAAATCTGCTCCAATGTTTTCATTGAAGATGACAAATATGCAATGATACTGTGGGTTGTCTGGTTTCAGTTGTGATCCATAAGTGTATGTGCCATTTAACAACCAATAAAAAATGACAGGCATATACAATTCTGTCTGAGCAGGAAAGGAAATTTTATTGCTCAGGTTTTAGTCACACATGCCTTACATAAAGTTGTACAGTCAGATCAGTATTTTATTGTTACTTACCATATGTGTTACATCCCCTAGGCATGAAAGAGCAAGCTCGAAAACATGAACCTTATCTGCAGAAGAAGAAATTACTTCAAATAATTGTTTATAGTCAATACAGTCTTTCTTTAGGAACAAAACAAAAGGACTGGAAAAAAATCTATATATCTCATATACTTCAGCCACAGAAGAAAGGAACCAGTATCACAATCATAGGTTTACCAGGTTCTTTCTTTAACACCATATCTCCTCTTACATGCTGAAATAATTCAGTATGCACTACTATGGATCACTGACATCAATAAGTGCCATCTGTCATCTCCCTATCCCCTGTATCCCCCCAAAACTCCTGATATTGGGGGTCTTGGCCTCACACAGAGAAAAGACTGCTAATCTTATAACAAGGTTATGTGCACAAATTTATGCATACATTTATCAGAATCACCAGGTATGTTGTTCAGGGGTGGATCAGTGGTGAACAGAGAGCTCAGCAGGACACATCTGCACTCTGTTCACACTTCTCGGGTTCCTTGTACAGCTCAGCAGGAAAGGGCAAAAGGAGAGGTGATGATTTTGAGGCACTTCTGCAGTTACAGAAGAATTCCAGAACAAATTCCACTGTCTTGTTATTTCAGAATATACAGATTATATTTTCTTTAATACACATGTGAACCAGAATTTATTTTTACGATGTTCTACCTGCGTTTATCTCCATCAGTTGAAGAAGTACACTAACAGCCTGCAAATCACTACGAGGGCAGGGTATGAACCTACACAGGATATGAATTTATAAATGCCAAAGGAGTGTAGTAGTAGCAACATGTAAATCAAAGTTCAGAAAGCCAGAAAATCTTACTTTAAGATCAGCTGATGCAAGGTATAGCAACATAGTTATTTTTTGGAAAAACAAGTACTTTTGTGGCACCAGACAGAGGGACTGAATGATCAGCAGGCAATGACCTGACAATGATTGACTCATGATAGAAGAAAGGGAGAGAAAATAAGTTGTATTGCAAATTCCAGCATACAACATACCAAAACCACTTAGCAAGGTCTCTGAAAGCCAAGTAAGGAAGCTTGCCAGCTTTTCTGTTTCTTTGAGCACTTTATCTATCAAGACAAACGGAAAAAAGGAAGAGCTACAATATCTTCATTTAAAATGTACTAAGTAGCTGTCTGAGATATTTTTAAGCAACATTGGCAGAAATAAAGGAGCCTTGAAGAATTTGCATCAAGAATATTTAAGACATTTTTCCTCGATAAAGTTGCTAATCTCAAGCTTCAAATAAACTAATACAGAGCTCACCCAAGCAAAACTTCAGTGCAAATTCCTTAAAAAGAAGAAAAAGAGTGTGTTTTTTCTCTGCAATCACATATTAACACAGAAATAATGTATTTTTATATATAGCTAATGCTTGATGACTTTATGGCTGACTGTAGAAGTCTGAGGATTACAGAACCATTGCCTGAAGAGTGAATGCTTGAATTTAGCCTTATTAGTTGCTGATATTTTTCCTGATTCTGGGTTTTTTTTCAATAAAGTGATTTCAGGTTTGCGAGCAGCTACCTATAATAAGAAACAATCCGTTTGAAACACTGTAGAGTGTAAGTAGAAGGTGTTAATTATAGCTAAATGCCCAATTCCCCTCCCCCCCTCTGGGCTAAACCCTACAGTTTTAGGCTGCTTTCATTTCAGTAACCATTTGATCTTTCCCAGGAGAGGATTTTGTACTATTTCTTTTAATCTTCTCTGCACGCAGTTCAGAACTGGCTTGCTGAACTCAATTTAAGTTAGTGTTTGCGTTTATGAGGAAAGGATTGCAGGGTCTACAACAAAACAAATAAAAATAATGTTTATAAATGTCAGTTAAAGAAAATTGTGTGAAGTAAAGTTAGGTGCTTATGAGCACATCTATGCAAATTTTAGAATGATGCTGTTACTCCCTCTGCTCACCATGATCTACAGGGAAAATATAATTTAGAAACCTTAGACCTTTGGTAAGTACAAGAAGCTTTTACTATGGTGCCTTTGCAACTAGTAAACAATTAAGCAAGTAATTTAAAAAATATTTTGAGAATAAAACACATTGATGTTTCACTCTATACACATAAGGACCTTCAGTGACTGTAAGTAATTAACCAGACAGAACAAAGCTAAACAAACACATAAATCTTTGCAGGCTGGACATTCTATGCAGTAAATAATGCAACATATCCACTGTCATCAGATAACGTGCACTCTGCTAAGTTCCACTGAGCCACATTTTGGCACTAGCATCAGTGCCAACCAGACTCATCTTGTAACTTTTACCTCTGTGGATCAAGTCTCCGGAAATCAAAATGGCTCCACTGAATCAAACTAGATGGGATTTATGTTAAAGTAAAAGTGGGTCACACAGTCAGCTAAAAAATTGCAGAATGTGTTTACCCACCTCAAAATATTGCTCCATATCTCATTTCTTTTGTAAGAATGTTTATAAATCCACAAGAATTATTTTCAACATCCATTGTTTTAATAAAGTTCCAAAGAGACATTCATTTCCCAACTTCCTGCTAGCACTGCAATAGCAAAATATGCTGCTGGTGCTGGCCATGGTCATGTCCACATTTAGGTTCAGACAAAGTGACAAATCAGCTTTAAGATCCAAATGCACACAGAAGAAGTTGCAGCAATATCCTAATTATGTTTACAACAGAAAAATATACTGCCAGAAGTACTGAATAAATACTTTGCAAACAAAGGAAAAATCAAGATACAAGGAAAATAAAAAATAGAAAAAGAAGAAGAAATAAGAAATCTAGCACAATATGTACTGGTCAGGACCCCACGGAATAAGGATTTCCATGCATTAATATTACAAAAACAGTTGGTAACTTCATTTGGATTGCCTCTACCAGTCAAAATAAAATGTAGCAAAGCAAATTTATACTCAGGCCCCATTAAAACTAACTAATTTCAGAGTTGTTGAATTTAGGAGCATTGTATCATATAACTGGAACCAAAAGTTAATGTAGTGAGAGTTGAGTTCACTAAGATGAAATATTAATTCACGTTTATTATGAATGTTGATTGTTTTAATACCCTGAATTTAGATACAGAAGATTAGATGTAATGGGTTCTTTCCATATGTCACAAGTAATCCAATTGCTCTTTTAACTGTAAGATTTTTTTTCCTTACCTAAAAATTCAAGCAAATGATTTAAAATTAAATGATTTTTCCAGCACGTGTAAAAATGTGTAAATGATAGAACTGGCAGTATGATGATTGTTTTACAGATAAGCATTTTTTTCATCATCTTCAAGGACATCCAGATTTATGATCTAATCACTCAGCCCTTTAACAGGATGCATTTGAGTTTGATTAAAAAAGAAAACAAACAGCAGTGAGGATTTATTAATGAAATCTGGGTGACCTTTTCACATATGGAACGCTCTCAAAATAGCAATTTTAAAGCGGAGTATGGTCTCCTTAGCTGCTTTAGCTTTGCCCATCCTAGTGTACAGCATGTTTTTGGTGTGCTTTTTTAAATTGGCAAGTGCAAATTTTGGGAAACCATTTCCCCCTCCCCCTCCTTGAACTTTAATTGCTTAACCTACATCCTAATTCAAGTTGCTCATAAACCTTAGCCTTTGTTGTAGGTCCGACAGCTGCATTATGTCAGTAGCAAGTAAAACCTTCACAAAGTTCCGGAATGCTGCAAGACGTTTTATAGGTGCTGCAATAAAAGGCAAATTGAATTTACAAAAATGCATTTGTCACTGATTAAAAACTTACAAAGTTAATTGGAAACACAGTGTAGGTGTTGCCACACAACTAGAGGTGTAATTGGTGGTTTTAATTCAGTTGGAGCACAGGGGAGAGTAGCTGTTCGTGTAAGGCCAGCAATCTTATTCATATTCCTTTTCCCTTGAAGAAAACAGGGTGTTTTTACTGGAAGACTTACATGAATGGTCAATAGCATTAAGATGTTAGCTGAGGAGTAGGGACCACTTCCATGCTCAGCTTTCAAGGCTGTATCAAAGTAAAATTTGTGAGTACCAGTCAGTGCCCATTAGTAATTGCAGGGTCATTTGGGAAAGTTTTCCAGGCCTTTTCCTGTTATAGGTTGGCAAAGCTGACACTACTGCAACAATTACTGCTTCAGCAAGCGAGGAGGGGAGAGGGAGGTAACCAACAGCCCTGGCAATCAGCACCCTCCCCCTGGAGCTGAGTGAATTATCTCCACATAATCCACTTAACCTTTGCCATTGTGGGACCTGGGAAGCTGAAGGTATTTTTAAACTTGAGTCTTTTAATTGCCAGTTTATAGTGTCACTAGTCCAGCTCAGCTGGAAGGAGGAGGATTGGAAAATAGTTCCATGAGGCAATAGCTTTTCACCTCGGCTAGGAGTCCTAATTATTATTGGTTTTGTGGGTCAGTGTCCTCTAAGACTGTGGGGACAGTGATCTACAGTGAATCCACAGGTGATGGAGTTTCTTTAATGTATCACCACTTCTGGTTAGCATGGTTAAAAAATCAGAGATTCTAAACTACTTACAATGTTCAACTTGGGTAACAAACATTGTCATCAATTCTCAACATGCAGAAAAATCCAAGCTAACACAAAATGTTGTGAAAACAGCTCTGTAACAATAAAGTTTAGTAATATGAGAAAGCTCCTTTGCAATTTCTGTTCTTGGCAATCTCCACTTGATATTAAATTTATTATTTTATTATTTGCTTGATATTAAATTTCTTAAAATCTCACATAATCCCCTTAGCAGAAAAACATGCCTTGAACAAATGATGAAGGATGCTTCTGGGTAGTTTTCCAAAGACAAGCTATGGAAAATTTGATTAGGAAGTGATTAGTTCAGTAGATTGCAATAGCCTGTGAGAGCCTTCTGCTATATTTTTATTCTTGGCTGCTTAACATTTAAATACCGCTTATCTATTTTATTGATGAATATTCCACTGTGCTGGACTGTGTGTATGTCCACATTTCAGGGATCATCAAATCAGGCAAGGAACCATGCACGTGTTTTTCACCAAGACACCAAGAAATGGACACTGCACCTTTTCCTTGACCTTGACTGCACCTTTTTCTTGAATTTTCAAAAAAGCCCCAAAGACTTAGGCATTCAGCTTCTTTGTACATCTAAATTTTAGAGTCCCTGGATCATATAGGTCCCTTCAAGATCTCTGGGTAAAAATGGGATACCGATTCCTTTTATTAATACTCATGAAATTCTCACTCCTATAGTTTTTATTCCTTGTTCTCTTCACAATTTAAAGTTTCCCACCCACTGGTAGAGACGAAGGGAGCATGTGGATGTCTTGCACTGCTGGGTGCACTCATACTTCACTGTGCAAGGATGTGGCAGACCTATAATGTTAGTTACTTTGCAGCAACACCGATAATCAGTGTCCATCATGCTTGCACTATATATACCAATCCAAAAGACCCCAATGGTGCACACTCCCAGAGCATTTCTGAAAGGGAATTACTAACTCAACCATCTCCTTTATTAACATTCTTTGGCGCATACTCAACCAATAGAAAACCTCCCTGTGTGATACTTTAGCATCAGTACAGAAAGAGAATTATTCCTGGAAATTCATGTCAAAACAGACTTGCTGTTTCTCACCACGGTCTCTGTGTCATCTCCTTGATCTTTTATTAATGATAAGGAAGTGAACAGCAGTAGTCAGGACTCAGAAGCAACAGCAGGGATGATCCAAATATTCCATTCCCACTCCTGCTTCTAAAATTCAGCAATATATATGGGAAAGTCCCTATTACATATTTTCACTTGCAATCTTTGAAAAGAAACACAGATTAGAGTAGGAAAAACAAACAAAAAATTATTTCGAATTCTAAATGTATACTTTTATCCAGGCATACTGAGCAAGACAGATATCCACTTTGTTTGGTATCCCTTCTCACCTTCACATGTTCATTTCAAATGCTCGGCTTTTCAGAGAACTTAGAAAATTGAGAGAAAGAGAGAATGCCATGGAAGACTGTAGTCATGCCTGTGATTTAGCCGGGTACTCCACTGGGATAGTTTTGGGCTAGATTTTTGTGAAAATTTATTTTTCTTGACCCATGTGCCAAGATGACCAAACATATGTTGTAAGAAGGAAGAAATGGGATTAAATAAAAGAGAAAGAGTTTGGCTTACTTTTCTAATTTTTCTGTTATTTCTGTGGTTAAGACTTTATTGGAATGATCAGGATTGATATAACATTTTGCAATGAAAGGATAGGCAGAAAGAGGGGACTACTTTCTTTGATGGAAGACCAAAGGAGCAGCATATCAGCCATACCTTTCTTTCCACTGGACAGGTTCCAAATACAAAAAAGATTAAACAAAACCCTGTATTCATCTTGATATTGGGAGCACTCAAAACCAATTTAACTATCTTCTCTGGTTTGGATGTTAATTTAACGTTTTTAGATGAGGATTTAGAGAGGTTTTGTGAACAAATGGAAAAACTTCTCTTGTTTCCAACTCAACCTAATTTTTTTTAACTTCCTCCTCCCCTTTTCTGTTTTATATGAAAACCTTGGTGGCATTTCCAGGTTATACCATAAAGAGTTGAGCTTTCTCCTCTGAGAAGATCCCTTTGTGTCTGGCTACGGCATAGTGAAACTGCCACTACAGACAGATGCAAGTCTTAAGTACCTTCTCCTGTTAAAGCCATGGAAGACCCATAGAGCCATGCCCTGGCCACCTTCTCTCCCAGCCCTCATATCCCAGACAGGCTGCCATGGCTCCAGCCATGACTGCTGGGGTGCCTGGGTGCCCACTGAACCACCCTGGCGTTAACGAAGGGCTTTGTACTACTGCACAAATGAGGACTGGGAACTGATACTTAGGGGGTACAACTCTGTATTGAAACAAAAAAAATTACAGATTTCCTCCCAAGTGTTACAGTCTCCATTCTGACCCTCTGTATAATCCCTAAAGCCTCCAACAGCCTCATGAATGGGAGATGTTTTTCTTAACAGGAGTGGTAGGTAAAACACGGTGCAATCTGCATGGTGAGGGTTCTGCCATGGCCTTCAGCTTCTCCTTTCCTGAACAGCTGTGAGCATGTAAAATAGCTTACATTCATGTTTTCTCTGGTAGAAATGGACACAAAGATGGAGAGAGAGAAAATGCTTTCAGAGCTTTACTGGCAGCTGCTGAATATAGGAGCTGATATCATCTAAAGTGATATTTTATATAGCCAGAGAAAAGTTTTTTTTATAGATATGTTCTCCTTTAGCAGCTTAACTCCACTTGCAGCTGATGAGATGGATTTTTCACTGGGTCACAATAAGGTTCTTAAGATCTCAGTCATACTTTTCCCCACAGAGGAAAAACACCTCTCACTGTCAGCTGAAGGATTGTAACTCCAGATGAAAGTGAAAGAGCAGAAATGAAGCCTCTGTGAAGGAGCATGGTGCTTCCGTCCTTCCTGTAATCGGCTGCAGCTGACCGAACAGCAGACAGACAGCTCCTAAAATTGTACATGTGCATTATACCATAAACTAAATTGGAAGTTACATACCCATATACCCACCACTTTCATCTCCACCATGTAGGTGCATATATTGCTGCCTCTCTGAAGAAAAATTTTTGACCTTGATGTGATTGAAAATACCAGGATGGTGGAGCACACTGTTGAAAAATTTAGCCAATTTCATTCATTCATTTTTGTAAATATGAGACATGATATTACTGCTATTAATTTAATAATATTATCCAAAGCTGGTAGAATCCTTATCACTGTTGTCTGATCTCAAATTAGGGAAAAAAAATCATCACCCATTTCTTACAAGAACCTTATAGTAAAGTCAGGTCTGGTTGCCCGAAGAGATCTGCAAGATCCCATGGACAGGAGCTCAAACAGTTTTGATTAATGAACCTAAATCATGAACAGCCATCTCCTTTCTATTCCCACCACCCCTATCATTAGCACAATTCATATGCTTCTTTTGTGTTTGCAAATACATATATGCTGTGCTTGCTCATCTACTTAGGATGAAATGTGAAGGAAATTGTCAAAACAGAAAAGGTTCACAGTGTAATCAAGAAACAAAGTATTTTTTCCATCTCATGATATATTCCTTCTCAACTGGAAGATACTGCTGTAGTGGTGAAGAGAGACAGAAATTGTGATTGCATTTCAACAACTTAGGGTGGATATTATATATGCACATATTGGTTTATTTTAATTTTCAGGAAGGGCTGTTTTTTCCTGTATTATTTCCTGGGTATAAGGAGTAATAGAAAAGCAAAACAAGGAAAATAATGAAGAACTGTGGGTAATGCACCAGCCGTTAGAAGGACAGAAAACAATGCTTGGAAAGTAAGGGCTGTGAAGATTTGGAAGTCATTGCTGAAAAGCAGCTGGAAAAGATGTCATAGAATGACAAAGAAAGACCTAATGTGGTTCTTTAAGATGTAAATGGAAATACCGGGGAAAATGTGGTAATAATAGTGATACACGTGACATCAAACCTATTTCTGAGGCAGGGTGTTTGGCGTGGGATGTACCCACCCTTGGGAAGTATGTTGACATATCAGAAAAGCTCTGAGAAAGAAAAACCCTGAAAAGTGGGAACCTACCTTTCTGCAGAGATTTGGAATAAGCTCAGTCTATTTAGTTCATCCACAGTTAATTAAGAGATAATTTGATCACGGTCCATAATTATCTACAGATGAAGACATCTGATACCTATAAACAGACACAAGTATAGGAAGATATAATGACTGGAGAAAAGACAGTGAAGCATAAAGCGAGAATTGAGTGCAAAGGGTACTTAAACACTGGAACTATTTCCACATGGCAGATTCATCTTCATCTGAAGATTTTACAGCAAGTTTAATGTCAGTCTGAAGAAGCAGGCTACCTTGCCAAGAACTTAGAAACTTGATGCATGGACCGTGAGGTGAATTTCTACTGCCTCTTTCATGCAGGAGGCCAGGTAATGTCAGATGAATGCAGGGTTGATGAAGGATTAATAAGAGCTTGTGATCGTTGCTGATAAATGTGAGCTCCTAGAGAATATGCCTGCCTATTTGTATAAAGATTAAATAAGACATTTTGAAGATGTTTATTGGTTTGTCTGAATGAGCTGTTTTTCAGTTATATACCACAAAACTTCATTTTTAATCAGAAAAAAAGGCAAATGATAATTTGCTTGCAATATCAGCGTGAAAGTCTATTGGCAGGAGCCAATTGTCCATAAAGTACAGCATATTACCTAAACCACTAAAAAAAAAAAATTATCTAATTATATACATACTTTAGGATTCTTACCTTGTAGCTGGTTTTCTGGTTTAGCCAGAGCTTCTTAAGAGTCTTCATCTGTGAAAGCTGCTTCAGTATGCAGAGCTCCTAATACATGGAAACAAAATGAGGAACATTCATTCTGGAAGGAAAGCACACATTATTAATGTAGTTTTATGTTGATTAGAGATCAGTTCTGCTGTAACTTTTTACTCTAATCTGACCAGAACAACAAACTATATCCAAGACAAGGACATCCGAGGTCTAATCTGTTCAGTATTCTCTTTGAAAGTCCTTTCCAAGTTATTCCTGACAGACTTTAGTTTATGAAAACTAAGGAATACCAAGTTCGTGGTTTTATGAAGCAACCCAATCCAAGATGTCTTCCTTGAATGGCAGTAGTTTGCTTAGACCTGATTTCTTCATGCACTTCATACACTTCACCATGTTATTTTGCCCTTACTGAATTTCAGCTACCATTTTATTACCCAGACAGGTATTATGACAGCTGCAGGCAATTTCTATTTACGGTTTTACATTTGACTATTCTCAATAATTTTATGTCTTCAAACTTTGTCCTTGGATAACATACATCCTTTTCCCAGTTTAGTTGTTAATTGAAAAAAAGAGAGAAATAAAGGGAAATATCTTTATATGTATGCAAATATAGAAAAATGTACATTTAAACACCATTTCATGTGCTACTTTTCTTCTTTTAATTTCCCTCTGATTTTTTTCTGGTTTGTATTATAAAAAAAATTTCAATCTGTGTGGAAAATTAGCGACAGATTATGAATATTTCTTTAATCACAGATTCTGAGTACTGATAACATTATTTCTAAGGTATATGCTATCTGACTTACAAATCTTAAATTTTATTGGCTGCCTCATTTTGCTTTCTTTCATATTTCATATTTATGATATGTTCAGACATACCCCTGTTTTGTTAAGTAGGAATCTGTGTGGTCTTTGATATAAGGCATAATTTATTTGACAAGGAAATATGAGATGGTGCCTTGAATCTGCATTTCATTGATGGATTGAGAATTTTTAGCATTGCAACAAGACAGATTCTCATCCAATGTGTCATGAAAGGAGCGTTCTCTTAATCTGTTTTCCTGTGAATTAAAATGCATGTGTATGTATTTTGAGAAGTAATTTTTAAAGTTCTTTATTGGAGGTAGTTAGCACGGTTTTCATACATATCTGACATTCAAATACTAAAAGTGATTGATGCTATTATCTGTTCATAAGGGTATTTTTATAATCCTTGAGAAGTGAGTGCTCCATTCTGACAAGTCTTCAGGAAATATCACTAACATTGCAAATGAAGACTAGCCCTTGGTAGCACATTGAGGCTGGATATAAATATAAACTTTAACCAGCAATGCAAACCTGATGTGAGTTTGTGCTTGTAATTAAACTTTCTGCCATCTAAACGTCAGTCAGCCGCATTAAAAAAATGCTTAATTGATAATTGCATTATTCTTCTCCATGGTTTTACACAGGGCTGTACAGCACACCAGGAGCTTTCAGAGACTTCAGTAAAGTGTTGTATGCTCAAACTTGCCATCTTATACAGTCTTCTGCTCATTACTATTTCTGTTCATCATCTCCACAGCTCTTCCAGCTATCACTTAAACTTACGGGATGCCCTCAATCTGAGACAACTGTCTTTTAACACTTACGTATTTATTAATGCCAATGCAATGCCTGGTTACTGGTACTTCTTGAGACATTTTCGTATGGAATATAAAGACAGCTTTTTGGTCATCTTTTCTGATGGAGTTCTGCTTCTTAAGTATTACAAAACTATTTTAGAGCCCTGGGTATACTGGCAACTAACCAAGCCTCTGAACATCAGGTTTTCAGTATATGTTTGTCTACTTTTTCTCTTTGTAAAGGGAAATTTTGAGCATGGCTACCTCCAGCAAAGTGCCTTCCTTGCACTTCACCCAGCCATGATGAACCAGGAAAACACTACTGGCCTATGCAAACTATTGGTTTTTTCCTGGTTCAGTATTTCGGCTGTTTGAAGAGTTTTTGTGCTTGGTTCCATCCCTAACCCCAAGTACAATTTTAGTGCTTTATAAAAGACCAAGTTTTGTGTCCAGTGCTCTGACATAATTCTGAAAGCGAGCTAACAAACTCCCAAACAACAGAGATGGCATTCCTCAGACAGTGCCCCTCGGAAATCGCACATTATAGAAGAGCAGCTGTGGCCACATCAGTGGCACTGCAGCAGTAGAGAACCACTACCAAGAGTGCACATCAGAAGGCACTCATTCTCTAGCTAAACCTGAAAGTCAAAGGAAGAGGCAGATAACATTTATTTACCTTCAAGACAAATGGCAACAAACTATTCTAATATCCCTTAACAGAACAATGGCAATCTATATTACAATCAGTATCAAGACTGCACTTGTAAAAACTTCCTGAAAGGCAAATTTTGCATTTTCATGACACCTTACAGAGCCTCTAGGGACTGGACTGGTAATCTACAAAGCCTGTCATTTGTTGTCTGAATAAGGATTGCAAAAATCAGACAGTATATTCCAAAACTAAAATGAAAATAAAGGTGAGGTATTATATTGCAATGGCCTCCTTCAATTGTAGCAACCTCTCTCTGGTTTTTACCTTGCCTGCAGATTTGTGCAATAAAATAATTGACATTTTTCATCATTATGTCTTTATATCTTTCATGAGAGAACCACTCTCCTAGTTATCTTTATTCAGAGGTGTAAAAAAAAAAAAAAGGATAATGTCCCTTACTTCATAAAACAATGCCTTTTAAAAGCTTTCAGTTTAGAGCTAGTGTTAAGCCATGATGAATTGCTGAATGGTTGATTTCCTGACACTGTTTCTTACTAACCTTTCGTGACAGCTTCTGGGTTACACTACCTGGTAATTTGCACTATAATAATGGCTACAGTGAGATGTCTCCTAACTATTTCCTTTATTTTTAACAAGATTCTTAACACCCTCTGTAGGTGACAAAATGCAGTTACAGACATGAAGTGTCCCCTCGAGGAAGGTTGTTCACAGATGCCACCAGTACTTTAGTAGTGCAACTGTTAAATGAAACAAAAACAAAGAATCAGATTTTCCAAACATCCAGTTCAAATAAAAATTTAATTAAAAGTTATGAAGGCATTTTATTGATTAACAATCTTAGTAATTAAATACTGTCGTTGACATTTTTTTTGGTTGGATTTGTCCTTCCTTGGAGATCTCTAATTGTGGTATGGCTTTATATTTATTGATAACTCTTTTTGATGAATACAGATGCCACCTTTTATGGCAGTCGTTGACAGAGTAATCATATTGTGAGAAATACCAGGCTTATGTAGTAACAGGTGTTGCAGTTATACATGCTGATATCCACTGGGAAAATGTGTTTGCTGCTATCATGGGTACACAATAAATGGAAGGTGCAATAAAGCACAAGCTAACATTTTGAAAATCCTTACAACTCTAGGAACTTTACTGCAGATTACAAGCACTTTGATCTCTGTCCAGTACTTAAGTCTTAATTATCAGACTAATTGCACAGACTATGTTCATTTTCAGTGGTAATTCTTTTGTGAAATGCTATGTGAAATGATGTGTTGTGGAGGAAAAGGTTCTGCAGTTTTGCCCAGGGCCACTGCAATGCAACTGTTTGAAAGACCACAAAGCAAATCCAGAGTCATCAATGCCCAAGTGTGTAGACTCTGCCAAAAAGCCAGATGCTGCTATGGGAAGCATTATGTATCTTTTCTAGTTTGGCACCTGGGTCCTGCTATGAGCAGCCATGTCTAATGTTGGTCTGTAGCTTCAGATTCTACCGGTGCCTTAATAACAGCCTTTTTTTTTTGGTAATGTGTATAGATAAAGATTCCTTCTAATCCCTCTTCCCCACCATTCATCATTCAGATTGCTTCCAAAGCAAGACACACGCAAAGTTCTAGAATGCGCTCTCCTCGCTCACTCGTGGTAGTGAGACACCTGTGCTCACTCCATGTACATTTTTCTCTTTCTTCTCATTATGGTGACGGAACCTGACCAAACTAGACTTCTTAGAGACCATCTTCTTCATTGAAATGGTTTGTTTTCTATACCATTTGTTTGGGATTAAGACATAACTTTTTGTTTCTTGCCAGTAATGAAGGCTAGTAACTATATTAAACAGCTGCTCAAAAGACCTACCAATTGAAGAGGAAAATTTATCATATCCCATCCATATTTAAGGCAGCAACAATATTCCCATAAATTTATTGGAATTAATATCTCACTTTCAAAGAAAAAAGAAACATCCTTTTTTTTATGTGCTCCATTCTAGAAATTAAGATAAAGCAGCATTGCCTCTAAGAGATCCTCCAATGTGTTCCTTTTGATACTCTTACAATGTATATAGTGAGGGTGGCCCAACCACACTCTTTCCTGAATGGAATGGAGATAAAAGCGGCATTGTATTTGAGATCAATAGAAGTGACTTGTGGCCTGTGATGAGAGTATCTGGCTCCAGAATTATTAGCTGGTGCTAAGTGCTGACAACACAATAGGATCTTTACAAGAAATAAATACACTGAGGGATCTCCAAAAGCCTAACGCTATCCTGGGAAGCAAGTCTGTCGAGACTGCTTGTATGGAGTATGATGGGAAGAGACTCACACCCACACTTTTGTGAGACAAAAGAAGAGCCCAAATGGAACCATCTCCCGTCACGTATAGAATGAAAGGCTGAACGGCTCTGCACTAAACTTTACATATGTGCTATTCTAAGCACTTTAATCAACAGCATATTTGACTGAGTTCAGAAAGTTGTGAGTGGGCCAGGGACTTGGACACATTTTCTGAAAGTTACTGACTTTCATATATTGGTGAATTTGAGGATCACCTTGCATTTAACTATAGTAATCTGATGATTTTTGGTGATTCCTTGTTTGGACCAAGACTGCTGATATTCATTGTTGTTTACATAGTCATAGCTAGCCAACTTTTAGCTGTCTGCTAAAAAAAATTTGAAAACTCAAGGGGAATTGTGATGGCTGGCATAGTCACTTAATATTTTGAAAAACAGGGACTGTATATGGGGGAGACCTGTCCCTTTTCACTGAGTGCAGAGAAAGATGAGCCTGCCTACATTAAAGCTGGTATCTCTCCCCAAGCCCCTTGCTCTCTCCCTCCCTGTGTATGCTAATTAATTTGAGTAGCTGCACAGAGCCACTTCCCAGGGAGATGACAACCCATAGGTTTCTTTTGCTATTCACAAGGAGATCCAAAAGCAGTAGGAAAACCATGATGTGGCACAGTGGTATGAAGGCCATCACCCAGTCTGTCGTTTGAGTCGTGCTGGACATCAGTGAGGACCAGTTATGCAATTAGGATAAAAGAATCATGGATAGAAGTGAGCACACCCACGTCACTGAGAGACAGTCACGGATACAATTATGGATATGAAATGCTGCCAAAGCTACCTGCTACTGGAATTACCAAACCACAGGAGCAAAGAGATCTAGTATAGCCTCCAGCTATGCACATACAAATAAAGTACCAGAATTCCTGCAGTCAGGGAAACAGATGCTGTTCTGCCATCTTTTTCGGTTGACAAACTCGTAGAGCACTGGGCTACCCAGTACAGCTCGTTCAATCTCACTAACACCACATTCAGGATCCACAGGAGCAGTGGGAACACAGGACAAAAGAATGCTACAGGAAATTCTGACAAAGCAAAGGCAGAAGATACTACACAATTATTTCCCTTAAAATCACAAAGACTACTGAAGGACATTCCTTATTACTTCATTGTGACCTTCCCAGGAAAACAGTTTTTTCCCTGTATATTTGATTGTGGTTTCACTTCCTCCCTTAGTCTGGGTCTTGAGCTAGTAAAAATTATTATACTCTTGAGCATAATGGAAAAGCCTTTTCTTACAGAAACATTTACCTGTTTGTAAATGATGAAAAGCAAACATTCTCAGCAGGTGCTGAGACCACCACAAAAAACATTGCAATGCTGTTAAGAAAACTGGAATCTCCTTTTATACGTGCAGTCATCACAACACTTTCAATACCTGCTGCACCTGAGTGGCCTTGGAATGACCTACTGCAGTCTAATGCTCACCCCATCTATTCCATAGTTACCTGCAACTTCTGATAATGCACAGAAAACAAATTTGTAAACAGAAAACAGCATCCAGTTTTGTTTTTCTTGTCTTCTGTTCATTTTTTGGGGGGGGGAATGGTGGTGACAGGGACAGAAGCCAGAGGTCTGTTAGAACAGCAGATCGCCTAGGTAACGCAACTCAAAATATTCTTTTCATTCCCATCATAGGCAGGGTGTGATTACACAAGTATTTGGTTCTGTGTGATCCTCCTTCTCTCTTACCTAGATGACATCTGTTTAACTATTTTATTCACTCTGCAGCACTATCCTAGTGAATCAGCTGTTGTATTTCCAAGGCCCCAGTTCAATATGGTACTAAGACCATTCCTAACTTTTACCATGAGTATAAATCTAGTTATAAAGCTTTGCTACAAGCCTAATAATATTACTGTACTGAGTCAAGACTAACATCTTGGGAATATCAATGCACTTCAAAGGGTAGCACAAGAACCCTATATTCTTATGAGAACTTTAAAACCACCACGAAATACAGTTAAAGCGTATCAGTGCTTACTGTAACTGTAAAACTGAATAAGGGAATTAAAACGAGTGGGGAGGTTCTTGTGTGGAAGTAATTACTGAAATCCTGCCCAGAAATATGCTTTAGCTCCACATTTAAAATAGGACATATTGATAAGCAATTGTGCTATTTATCTGTTGAAGCTGAAAAAGAGCTTAACTCCCTGTTGTAATAGATGATAATCAGACATTTTCATCTGGATGCTCCCACACTGAAAGAAGCTCCTGGAAAAACAGGAGCTTTTGTCCCTGACTGAATTCTGGCTGCCAATTTTAGATGGTTGGGATGTGGCCTTCTCATACGCACCAGAGCAGACGTAGCAGCCTATCATGTTCCTGTTGCTGCCAGCTCTTTGCTAATTTGTACAATGATAAGCACCTATTTCCATTGCTCCTGGTAATCTTGTCATTTCCATGATGTCATCAGCACAAGTCAGAAGAGAAAAGGTCAGTGGTACAATGATGAACCGTATATAAAATGAGCCATTAAACAAAGAAAAATGGCTAGACATTTAAAGGCCCAAGCTTGCCACAGCACAGTAATAGCTATCCTGACCATCTCAGAATGTATTTATTATGTTATTCCCATCATTAGCAAAAAAATTCCCTCTGCACTGCATTTTCCCAGGGTGGTGCTTCGTTTACTGCACAAGGGAGTTCAGTTATGCCCAGGGAGACCATTGTGATTCTGGATGAATGTACTTTTAATAACAGCCCCTACGTGTATGTACTGAATTTTTTGAGCATCCACATTCTGCCTTTTATTTTCTCTAGTGTCTCTACTACAGAAATACATACTTAAATGTGGCATATAGATTTTTACTCCCTTTATGTAAAGAGAGCAACCGAAAGCAGTGTAACAAAACCTTTGTGTGCCAGAAACGAAACAGGAAATAAAGTCAAAATTCAGACAAAAACCAACATTATAAAAAACTTTTGAAATCAAGTGACAGTGTTTATACATAATGGGGGGAACAAGAGAAGGGAGGGAGAAAATAGAGAGACAAGGAGCCACATTGAGAGACCACCACCAGGTAACTAGTGCTGTGTTACTGCTCAGCCTGCAGCCAGACCCCATGATAGGCACTGCTTGAGGAGCCCTCTGTTGCTCTTGTGTTGCTGTTAGCAGTGAAAGCAAAGCTGGAGAAAAAATGATGCCATTTCAGAAGGTAACCAGCTGCAGGATTTTGTCTAAAAGTGGAAAGCTGGGGATTGAAGCAGATGAGCTGAAATGTTACTGTGTCCTTGGCTGCCGGGACAAGGTCCAGCAGATCACAAACATCATGTGCAGAACAAGGGAAATGCCTCTTTGTCAGAGCTTACACATTGTTAGGAACAGAGAGCTCAAGAAATTTCTCATATTACTGGCTACTTCCTCTTGTGCTTCTCTCCAGCCTCTCTCTTTAGAATTATGATTCATGTCCTTTCAGTTAACTTCAGAGCACATCACCCTGCTCCACTTAGCCTGCAGCTCTTTCCAAACTGACAGAATCAGCAGGATTTGGTATGCATACACAAGCATATTATCTGCATTTTATAGTCACAATACTTTGTGGATTTCCATCACTATTGCTTACAAAATTAGTGATGAGATAAGAAGAATATGAGATTTAATTGTTGTCAAGTAAATATTTCAGCCACTGATTCGTTGCTACATTTCTATGAGATGCTGCTACTGAAGTCAGGAAGTGAAAGAGTGGAAAGCACAGTGCTGCTCTATGCCAGAACCGAGGGATGATCAGCAATATGCTCTGGATAAGAGCAAACAGACGCTTGCCCTCATGGCTAATGCTGGCACAGTAAGGCAGCAGATAGTGCTGTTTGAATTACAAATCCTATTGCTTTCCTTATTTATCAGCGATCTTTGACCACAGGTGAGCACTGAGGTGATAAAAGGCACAGATTACACAGGTAAAGTGCACTAAATTATTCAGCTAGGTAAAGACACTAGGGAAGGCTGTGAGCTTGAGAGGAACTTTACTAAGCCAAATACAAGATGTGCAACAGCGTTTGAAATCCACTGCCAACCAAGGGGAAGCAACATATGCAAGAAAGGACACCCCAGGCTTCTCATCTTTTAACTACAATTGCTTTGGAGAAGGGCTTGGGCATTGTCTGGGTGAATGTACTACTGACAAGCTGACTGTGTGTGAGAAAAGCTTCCTCCACATGGGCTTTTTAAACTGTGTTACTCTGAAACTAGGTTTTGGTGTCTCCTACAACCTGGGTATTGGCAAATGCAGCAACCAGTTCCTTTCAGGAGGGCAGTCCCTATATTCTTCAAGTTAAATATAGCCAGTTTCATACCACGGTTTGTATTGCACTTCTGCAGTTTATTGTTTTGTTTTTGAAATGGGGGGAAGTCATGTGATTTTTATGAAGCCTACACCACCCGTCTATTTGTATTGTATTTTTAGAGACATTGTATTGATTGAAAGGGAACTGGCTAACCTGAGATGTAAACAATGACTGGCATTTGCCTTAACCCATGTGGTTAATATCACTGATTTGTCATGCTGAGTGATGTGAGAAGAGAAACGATTGTTGCCGATTATTGAACAGCTCAACACAGGGCACATTTGGCACCTCAGATGAGAGGGTATTCTAATGAGTAGCACTGCTGCCAATTACTAAAGGGCCAGTGCCTCCTCTACAAGAGATTTTGTACATCTTCAAGATGTTTAACTAAATTCTAGCTCAGTAACAGATTGCAAATAAGATGGTTAGATTTGAGGCTCTATGCATATATATTCCTTTAGTATCATCTCACATGCACCTGCCTGCTAATGGAGCCCTTCATTCTCTGGTGATGACTAATTAACATACCACACAGCACTCAGTTTAAGAAATGTTTTTTTCTTTGTATAGGTTGACAGACCTGTGTAATTGAAACATCCCCTTGTACTTTTTATTTACTTATTTGATTCAGGAATGAAAATTTTATCAGCCTTGAAAATTGTTAGAAGAAATAAGGCTGGAAAGAGACATCTCTGAACCTGTATGGCCCATTATAATGACACTGTTTACTTTCAGATCAAAGCTGTAGGCATTAGAGAACCAGTAAAATATAAATATTATATCCCTGATTGTATCTCAGCACTGAGCATGGTGGTCATAAATATCTGTACTTCAGTATCAGACAAAATTCCCGTTTTATATTTTTTCTGGTTGTGAAATTAATTTTTTCTTTTTCCAGTAGCATAAACAATATCCATGCTCAGACCATCTGTAAACATGTCTTAAATAAAAAAAATACTCCAGCCAGGTCCATCCAGCTACTTGACTCACTCCCTCTGCATAGAGCATATATGTGGATATGTGATCTTGGGATGCAAACGCATAGTCCAAAAAACTGGGATTAACACTATTACCCTCAAATATTCCTAGTTGCTGCTGATCAGGAATTATTTTAACTGGCAATTAACAACTAGCTAACACATTTCCATTTCAAATATGATTAAGTGATTTAAAGCTATACCCAAGTTAATCCAGACTTTCTGGAGCATCGAGTCTGCCCACATGAACATGGGACCTGTGGTGGCAGCAATCTACACTGTGTGCACAGGTAATGATGGGAGAATGTTTTCCATTTTCCCATGCATTGTGTTGGGTCAAATCAGTTGCTTATTGTAGTTGCCGTGGTACGTGTTAGCAGTATCAAAGGAGCAAAATCACATAATGGTGTATTTTTGACAGAAAATATTACTGAAAAATATGTATGATTAACTTTGTATTGATGTGGGGACACATACGTCTTCTAATAATGGGACCATGAATTTCATTTAAAATATATATTTAAAGTTCTAACTAGCTATTTAAACCTGAGTTTAACAGAATCAGTGTACTTGTCCAGGAAATTCCAGAAGTTCCTTTCTTTGTAGTTTTATTGTCCTATCTAGAAAGTCATAACAACAACAACAAAAAAATCTTCATTCAATTTATGATTTAATTTGTGGTCTACACTATTTACACTTAAAAGATTCTTTATAGGATCTGCCTGTAAACTGGATATTGAAGAAATATGAGCTTTTGTGAGCCTGATGGCTCTCGATAGGTTTCCAGTTGTAATACATATTTGCTTTCATTTTTATGCAGGTTACCACAGAGCATGCCCTTTAGCACATGTGTCCAGAGCAGAAATAATATTGAAGTACCCTGAATCTCAGTCACAGAGCCTGTCTGAGTGAAACCTCACTGCAAATGCAAGTTATCTTTAGGTACACTAGCACCATAATTTATGGGTATTAAAATTAATCAGTTTCTTCTAGTTTTCCTTTAGATATGTAGGATATGAAAGNGGGGTTGTAATAATATATTTGGGGTTCTGCAGTTGAAGCACCTTTATATTTTTTTCCTGATGAAATATTTGCTGTTTTCAATCACCTGGGGGACATTATCTTGATGAAGCCACTGAAATATGCTCCATCAGTCTCAAAGGGTTTTCCTAGCCTACTTTTCACCCTCTTCTTGCCAATTAAGCTGCCACATTATGTATGATAGTGAGGGTCACTTGTTTTTTCCAAGTGTTATTCTGAATTGGTGAAGATGACAGCAGCATACCGGTCTAGTGAATAATTAGAGTGTCTTAAACTCCCAAATCCCCACCTTGCACTGCCACATACTAACTATTTTTAACCTCAGCTCCTGTCTTCTAGCAGGCTACAAGCATTTTTGCCAGAAAAACTTACTGTGATATTCTGTGCTGTGTGCCTACATTTTATACTAAAGACCTACCAGATAAAATAACTAGAGAGATGATGTTGAAACATAGGAAACAGTTGAAGTAAAAAAATACGCAACGCAGGACTTGCCTCCACAGGGTAAGACACAGCAATGCTCTAGGACCTCATAGCATTATTTACACCATATCTCATAAATATCGAGAGGCAATCCTTCAGGTTTTGAGTTTGCATATCTCAGTTTAAACATGGTAAAAAGGCAATTCTTCTCAATGCTTTAAAACCACGACGTGCTATTCTAATAATCCTAAATCAGTAGTCTCCACTGCACTCAATCAGAGTTTTATACCCAATGGCAATTATTTATTATTTTTTCAAATAACCATCCCAGAATTTCTGCAGAGCAGCTTTGCCACTGCACAACCTCAGAACAAACGGGAAGCAGAGGACAGCACAAGTTAGTATGTTTCCTGCAGTGAAAGACCTAAACCAGCCTTTCCAAAAGGGAGACAAATGTCCTAAATGCTCAGGCTTAATACACTGCCCAAGACATTTAACGAAGAGGCTTAAAGGAAGAATTACTGACATTGGGTGAAATTTTTAGTGAAAAAGCAGAGATGCTTCAGCTTGGCTAGCTTTCCTCACATAGCTATTAACAGCCATCACTAAAAACAAAGGACAAAATGGTACAGTAACAAAGGGATGAGTAGTGACCTTCCTCCCTCTTTTGCCTCATTTTTCAAGTTGAGGCAATGATGTATCTTGTGACCAAACTCCTTAACTGATCTCTAACTCTGAACAGAGTGTGAGAACTAGATTTGCAACACAGATCAAACATCTAAAACCAAATTAAAAAGATTAGCCACCAAGAAGTACTCCAGTGGCTTTCAGTCATCTTTTTCTTTTAAAATGTAGCCACACAAGTATAACTTCCCCCAACCTCACCCTCTTTGTTACACTCTCTTCCTGAATCTCAGTTCAAGGTAAGTTGTTTTGGAACTGTTAATTATGCTTGGTTTACCCAGCTCTGGCATAATAAGATCCCTTGTACTGAGAGGATCACTGGGCTCTTATCTCAAATATAAGTGAATATCCATAATTTATTGAAGTTGTTCCTCTGAAGTGGGTGCAGCCTGTGATTTGTTGATGGAGAGGCAGGCAACATGTGCTAAGGCACAGAACTACAGGTTCCACTTTTCTTATGCCTTGGGTCACCATGATCTTTCAGCTACAAGAAATCACCTTCTTCTCAACTCTACTGGAAACAGGGCTATTAGTTACTTGCAAAAGTGGCTGGAAGTGGAAAACAGATGGCTGATTTCACAAACGGAGAGATTCTGGGCAGCTGACAGGAGAACTACATCTTAAACCATGGTCTATGCCTGTTTCAAGCTATTGAGGGTTGCACGGACTCACCCAGCCCCAAATATGTAGGTGAAAAGATCCTCTCAGCCTTTAGGGTATAGCATACCTTATATTTTAATGACTTTTCCCTTTCCCCTAGTACATGAAAATTTTTCAACTCAGCATCCTTCCAATAAGAAAAATTCAGCACTGGTTTCTATGTGTGAGTTTGCCTTCTCTAGATAGGATTTCAGCTGGCAACTCTGTTTTTGTTTCTCTCCCTTTTGCTTAATACAATTTGAGAAAATACATGTGGCAACAATACTAAAACAGAGTGCAGGCAACAAAAACCCCAAACCCAACAAACCCACATCAATGTTCATATGCTGGGTCTTTAAGATATTCTGAAATGGCATAGCAAGGGAGAGCAAGCAGGTAAGTTGGATATAATGTTTATTTTAGAGTTAGTGATAAATCACTGTGAGATAATAATGGGAGCATATGTCTCCAACAGCTTTTCAGAAAAGGTGTTCTATTCTAAACGTAAACTAGTGGACTAAAGAGATAGTGAAGATTTATTTCCTCTTTCTTGGCAGAAATAGATTTCTTTCCTTAGCATATTAATGATGATACATTAAAAATGTTTACAAAATACCATCACTTGAAATTATGAAATGACTGTAATTAGATTGCCTACAAGCCCTTAGGGCTGTGAGCACCAGCTTAAGCATTAGTGAGACAGATTGCAAGCCAGGATTCAAGTTGTTTCTCTCATGCTGAGGAGAAATGGAAACAGTAGTGCAACTGAGAGCCGTACCACTGCTTGAAGTGTAAGTCTGGAATATGGCAGTGAAGCAAATGTCCAGCAAAAGCTAGCACCAACCTGAAAACTCATCCAGATGAGCAGCACTGGTAACTTGCATCCCTGACCAAGGTTATTCTGGAGAACATTCACTACCATCTATTTGCTAAACCGTTCACTTTGGACTTCGATAGTTAGACTGAAAATGCCTTTGTTTGGGTAAAACAAAAATAAAATAGGATGCAGACCTAAAAGGGATCTTGGCCTGAAAAACAAGTTTTCCCAATGAATGTCATCATCTTCTTGGCACACAGCTGTCCTGAGGACAGAACCAAGCTCTTCCAGCAAGGTCACGTGACTGGACGAAAAAGGATCTGTATTTATAGGTTCTGGAGTCACCACTCTCTTGTGGCGCCTCTGGGTGCTTCTTATCACCAGTGTCTGACCCAGCTTCTCTACAGGCTGGTGGTTTTTTGGGTGACTGGTTCCCTCAAAGTCGCTTGCCTCTGTGCTAGAATGTAAGGGGGGATCCTCTGTCCACCACTTGTCAGACATGGTTGCTTGTTAACCTTGGCTGTAAATAGTGGAAACAGCCAAGTGTTCCAGGCACCAAGGAATGGAAGGTGGAAAGAAAGTCAGGAGATGAGACAGAAATGGGGATGAATGTTTTAAAAAAAAAGGATTTGACTATTAAGACATAATTAACAAGTCAACTTCATCATCTACCTTTATTTTCCTCCAGCTTCCACACAGAGTATTTTGGAGAATATCATTGCAGAGAAAAACTATGAAACATTGTTTGAATTCATCTTAAAATGAAGAAAAGAAATTTAAACTTGTACTTATGTATGTATTTGTACTCTAAGACACTCATATGGTGAAGAGAATTAAAAGCCATGCTGAAAAGTTGTCTTGCTTCTTGGGAATCATCCACCCAGTGAAATTTGGGGGTTTGTAAAAGGTATGTAAGAAAATGTAATGAAATGCAGTATAATGGCTCTATTACATGTTACAGGCTGAAAAAGGGTCACATTTACCATGCAATGTGAACTTCCAATTTCATGCAGTTAGTCCAGACATATATGAGCAGCTGAGTACTGCAGACAACTCTCTAAACAGGAGTAGCACACACTCCTACAGGAATTACATTGTGTGCAATAGGCTTTTCTATGCCCAGTGAACATCAAGCAGGAAACACCTTCCTGTGCATTTTTGAGAGGTTGCAAGTACCCTTTCTTCCCTCAGGCTGCAGAGTTGTGTCCCTGGACTGCCTTCTCCCTGGGCAGGCATCACGCAGAGACACCAATAAAATGGGGTTTTAGCAAGTTTGTGACAATTGCTGAGATACAGAAGGCACATGACAGATTCTACATCTACCTGGTCAGCACAGTTCCCACCTGAAACTGTACTCATTACTGCAAAGCAGAACATCCAAACAAAAGCATTGAACTTCACGTGAACAACTGCATACTAAATCAGAGTTTCTCTATTTAGATGTGCTACTGTGGACAGCCAGAAGACAAAAGCAGAATATTTCACCAGAGAAAGTCCACAAACAAATCAGTGGATCTGAAATGTTCTCCCACAACCCACATCACCGGTGTCTTACCTTATGCTGCTCCTCTTGGATGCACAAGAAATCCTTTCAGCACGTATCAGAGGGTCATCTAACTCAGCAGCCGAGTCCAGAACATAGTTTCTTTGTGCGACTTATTGCCACCTTCCTGAAACATTTTTACACTTAGTTAAAGCCTGCCTCAAAACCTGGAGCTCTCCAAACTGAGAGAGACAGGTGTACTGAGAGCAAGTCCCGAAGGGTTCTTTCCAATTAGCATGGACACTTGCCACAGCACTCAGGGGATGGCTTCTGCTGAAGAACGAATGCATCAGCCCAGAGTTAGTGAAAACAGAGCTAAATTAACGCTAGTATTTAGAGGATTTCTCATGTAAACAACAAAACTACAGGATGAGGGAGTCCCTTTGCTTTGTTTTGTTTGTGTTCCCCTTTAACCACTGTTTAAAATCCATCTTACTTTTCTGTACCTTTTTGGATTGTACAAAATCTCAATGCATCTGGTTTCAGAGAACAGTCTCAAACAGCCATGTTTGCCACTTGGACAGGTCCTGAGTCCTAATCACACTAAAACCAGATTGATGTGCAAGCCCCAGCCTTCCTGCTCTGACCTGATAAGGCGGTCCAGCTGACTGGGACAGGAGAAGGCCACAGGGCTATGGCCTCTGAGACAGAGCACTGGAAATACTTTGTATTAAACAAACTGGGAAAATATATTTGTTTATCTGCTCCAACATGGAAAGAGATCCTCTTGCAACACAAATTTAGTTAGTTTCAAATAACTCTTCACTTCTGTATCAGGCTCTTTTGAGGGAAGTTAGGACACCCACTCAGGGTACCAGCACTTGACCCTGTGCTTTCCTCAGGTAACTGTTTCCTGCAATTCATGTTTCCCTGGGCATAATGATTCAGCTTTGGTAGCTGTGGAGTTTCAGGCCTCATCCTTAGAACCATATGAAATATCTAGGGTAGCTCAGTCCAACATATGCTGCCTCTTGTTGGAAATTCCTCACTTTCCATCTTTGTACACCAGGATGCGTTCAGCCATCTCTTGCACCTTCCAAGAAACGCAAGTGGGCTGGGCTGGTCCAGGGCTCTTGGCAGCTCAGCTGCTGTGAGTCTCCTCTGTTCTGCTTGGAAAGTCATGCCTCTTTGTGCTTTGGAGTGCCAGAAATTAGAATGGCAAGTGAGATGGGGGACCACCAGACAATAGTTATCTCCTGCTGTGTAATGTGCTGTACGGAATAGCAGCAGAAAATACTGAAAGCAGCTCATCTTAGAATAACCTTACTGTTGTGGTTCCATGCTTTCCTGGGAAATATTTAATTCCTGCATTCCAACAAGGCAACCTAACTTAATCTCCAGTGAGAACTTTGTATCTCCTGATTTGTAGGATTAACAAAAAAAGAGAGCTCCTCCTCTATTTTGTGAGCTTAAAATGAAAACATAGCCAGTCAGAAGTATCAGAGGACTTAAAAGCACCACAATGTTTCAGTTCACATGGAAAATCTATTTTAAGAAATAAAATAATTTACAAGAGCATAAAAAAGTACCCTCCCCTGAGGGAGTGACATGAATTACAGTTACAGCATATCTATATCCAAATTTGAAGGATCCATTCAGAGGAGCTCTGTAAGCAGGCATCTGTATTTTCTGAGTCTTTGGATATATATTTTTTGATCAGAGTTGTATCTTTTCTCGTTTTGTGTTCCAATGCTCCTCTGAGGCTACTCATGTACCAGACTGGCTTGAAGTGGTACATCTGTTCCTTCATTATGCTCTGCTCAGGTCTTTAAATACCTGGAGCAAACCCCAGACTCCAGATTTACCTGCTATTTTAATATAGCTGAACTATCTTTTCTCTACTTGGCAGTCACTGTTATTGCGCAGGCTGTATAGTTGAAGATCATAAATTTTTCTTTGTGCCCAATAAATGCATTCTTTCAATAGGCTAATGCTTGTATCCTGCAATTATTCCAAACAGGTGGGCACTCTGACACTTGCCATTAGCCAGTCCGCAACACACAAATGTATTGATCAAGGCAAAGATGCACTTCTGACTTGTGCTAATCAATGTATCAGTTCTCCAAGGGTTTTTACAGTGTAATGAGCAGGAAATATATATACCACTCCTAAGTTTCTCTCTCTTCAGGGAGTAACTGAGTGCACTTATAGAAGAGCTGATGTACTGATTCGCAGTAAAGTGAAACGACATCTCCAAATAAAATTTTAATCTTAAGTATGTATGTAAAGTTTTGAGGAAGACTGATGGGCAAACTTGCAAAGTTTGCAGAATTATAGGGCTTAATATACAGCCATGGAGCCCCTATGCAATTGTACCTTTTACTGTGAGCTTTCCAAAGTTACTAGAGTTCGACCTGCTTTTAGACTCCCCCAAGGAAGCCAAATGATGCCACAGGAAGTGGGTTTTTTATGAGGAATTAGTAGTTTCTGTTCCCACCAAGTGTGTTCTTGAGCTTTTGGCTTCCAGAGGTGGTATTCTCAAACTCTGTATTAGTGGCTGATCTTTAATTTACCACGCTTTGCCTTCAGCTTTGGTAGCGCAGCTCTGCGTTAACAGTGTCAAGCAACAGTCACACATTGTCTGTTCATTCACCAAAATGAGCAAGTCAGTTCTCTGCACACAGCCATGAAACCCAAGCTTGCTGAAGACTGGCATTGTAATCACACTGCATTCAAATTTACAGTTAAGATTGAAGACCTCTTATTCACACTAGATTTGTTAAGCCTCTCTCCACTGGTTCTTTCATTCAATGTTCAGAGAATTACACAACTTATCTCCAGTCAGTGGTGTGATTTTTCACCTTCAGTAAAGTCTGATATGCTGTTTCTGGCAAAGCAGCAGATAAAGGGCTTTAATAAGCTGCACTCAGGATTCTGAGTCAGTGCAAACCAGTGCTGACTCTGGGGGAGGTCATGAAGAGTGTCTAAGGTTACCTAAGGTTTAAGTAGCACAGCAAAAAACAGCATAGAGGGAAAAAAATCCGCTAAGAACTTTTGTTTACAGTGAACCAGTTAACCTGAAATAGATGATAAAAAGTATACAGCAAGCAATCCCTGCAGTTTTTACTGTAGTCTCATAGTCATATTCTGCTCATAATGACGGGATGGGAATTCAGTAACTCTCTTTTTGTCTGGATCTCCAAGTCCATACACCAAATATGCTCATTCGGCTCTTAAGTATCTCTGAACCAATGGTAACCAAACCAGACACTTTTATAAAGTCTTTTGATACCTGAACGCTTATACCAGTTTTATGTAAAAATATAAGAGCACTGTCACTAGCTGACCCATTTCTCATTGCCTACTCTTTTCAGGGGGCAAAACTCCTTCTGAGAGGCACAAAAGGAACCTAGGAATTCTTAATCTCAAAATTCAATGTGTAATCCACCAGCACAGCATGAGTCACATATTTTAATGGCCAGTGTACACAGACATAAGTGTACAACTGCAAGCAGCTAATGGGTTTACTCTTTTAATGGAGGAAGTCGGCAGCTAATCTGAGGGCCTGGAGTTCAAACTCTACCAATGACCCAACTTAAATTATTGTTTTGTTAAGCAAAGACTTAAATATGATTGATATAGTGTAAGCTATTTAATCTGCCATTATAGAATGATTAACATTCATCCATCTGTTCTATAATCAAAGATGTTAATAAAGTTATGAAGATAATAGTATACCAAGTGTTTGTTTTTGCTAATCCCAAGTTGTTGGGATAGTTCTCATCTGGGAGCAGTGAGGGACACAGCAGGGGTAAGAGTCCATCTCTATTAGGAGTGATTAGTACAACTTTAAGCTATAATTCCTTGGATACATTCACACGGGAGACTGCTACCCAGCCATTAAGTATCCTTAAGAGGATGATCTTTTGTACCAAAAGGTCCAGCAGTTTTTCTGACTTTCTGACAGTTGGGAAGTTTATCTCCACCAGGTGCCTAAAGGGTGACTCACACATACAAAATGCTTCAGAGGCGGATGACAATTTACAAAAAAAAAAAAAAAAAAGTTGATATATCATCTTTCCAAGCATATTTCTCGAAGGGGATGTGCAGCAGTAATGTGGCATGAAGGTTTTACTGAGCTGAAGGCACCTTGTGCAGCCTACTGTCTCCCTAGTCATCCTGGAGAATCAAGAGCAGCTCTGGCTGTTTGGCATTGCCACTTGCAAATCAGCTAGAACTAAACCCATGGAAAACACGTGAAATCTCAGGGGAATGTCTTCTTCCCTTGAATCTGAAAACCAAGGTGTACAACCACAGCATGCCATTCTTGGGTGCCTGCCAGGAAGAGCTCCAGGCAGGAAGGGTCTGGCAGCTCATGGGTATCTATCGATAAAGCAGCAAAACAGTGACACCTCATCCCTTCCCCTGTGCTCGTGCACTCTCTTCCTCAACCACATGGTGCTTGCATTTACTTTGCCTAAACATTCATGAAAAGTACACTGAGGTCTAGAACTCCGGAAAACGCTCTTGTCTCCACACAGATATGCAAATAGAGGATTCAAAAGGTAAAACTGATATCTCAAGACACCAAGAACTGCATTTGCAAGACTGTGAGCCTCCAGAAAGTTAACAACACAATGTGCAGATGAAAGAGTTTTGATAATCTTTTCTGGGTACTGAGTTTAATGGTCAGTTTTGATTTCTGAGAGGAGCGGAAGATGCACCCAAAGGCGCTACTGCAATTTAGCCAAACTGTCAAATGAAGAAAACACTGCTCAGAGGGCTTTGAAGCCATAAATAATCCTGTCATTGTAAGGGATCCACCATAACAATCACATTCCATGCATTCTGCTTTCCTTAAAACTCAGGTTTCTGGTGAGCTGGATAGACCTTCTCTCATTTTCCATTTAAATTTTAACTGGCCTGAAATTAGTCTTTTTCTATTTGGCATAAATTTTTAAATGGAATCTTCTTCCTCTCTTGTTTTTGGTTTTTTTTTTTCCTTTTTGCTATGTGCAAAGCCAGAATCATATATCCTCATCAGCTTTATTATTAGTAGGCTAGACAAACCTTGTACACCTGGAGCACTCCCATGTTCTGAAATACAACAACGTGCAGAAACAGAGGGAGCCCTGAACACTTACATCTTCACTACTACTGTTGCATTGGTGACTTGAACTTGTACATGCTGACTGATTAAAGGGTACTTTCACTTCATCTGATGTTTCTGATGAAATTCCAGATTACAGCTAGAGTCCTTTTTAATGTTGCATTTAGTTTTATTTCAAACTTTTATTTCCCTAAGTTCTGACTATATAACATTCCAGACATGTTCCAAACCATTAGTACCTTCAAAATTTGCATCATCCGCAGTGTTCGTTAACACATCTGTTTTGTGTCAAGATAGTCATAAAAACATTTTTTAAGCCCTTTATATTTGATCAGCCTTTGAACCAGTACCCTCTTTCCAAGAACTTTCCCTTTCAGCTCAGCTAAATATCTACTGTTTAGCCAGTTTCTTGCTCATCTTATTCTTTTGCCAATGCTTTTCTGAGACACTTCACCAAAACCGTAGCTGAACTGCTGTTTCAACACCTTTTACTCACAGTGTCACATTCTACTTTTTAGGCTTTTTACCTTCAGGGTTCTCAACTTTTCACGAGACTGTATTCTACTTCTTATGCATTAACAACCAGAACTGAAGGAGAGTGAAAGGGCAACAAAAGCATGCTCATCTAGGAAAAAGAAAAAAAAAAAAAAAAGACTGGATACATTTATTCTTCAAAATTCTGAAAGTTTTAGAACTTAACTCCAATACAAAGGCTCAAAGTAGAAGTGGAAATAAGGAATAATAATTAAGATATGAAATGAAGACCTGTAAAATAGAAATATTAAATCTAGAATCATCTAGAAACTTCTCCAGTGCCTTTCCAAGATCACTTATCTCTGCTCATGTCCTTATAGGCTTTAATGAGTTTCAAATATTTTATTCAATGTTCCTAAGGAAGAACTGAACAGAAGCTGAGCCAGGACTACAGTTAGTTTTGACATCTTATTTACTCAATAGTGAGATAACTTTCAAAGATAAAATATGTTTTAGTTTTCCTCCTGAATAAGTAAGTTTTGTGGGTTTTTTCCTACTTACCTCCTGTCCTGTTTGCAAGCTGCATCCATTACTGCCACAAAGAAGGTTTATCTCATCAGCAAAGAATCAACATTCATGTCTTTACCTACAAAGGGAAATAAAGGAGAATTGGTTTTCTATCTTTTTCCACCAACTGTGGAATCAGCAAATAGGCCTTACTTTATTTTATCAAAAAGTCAAATATATTTAGAATTCTATATTTACCTTAGTTTACATTTTAAGTCACTTACTCTGGTAACTGTTTTGTTACATTTGGAAAGCATCTCTAAGCTGCAGAGTTCTTGATACAAATGTAAAAATTAGGCCTTTCTATTTGTAAACAAGTAAAGCCAGATAACTGCAATATAAGCAAAATATCAGCCTCTTTCTCCTGCCCTACAAGGAATAGCAAGTGCTCAGATCTGTGTATGTATCAAAGGAATAAACATGCATGGATTGAAGTGAATGCAATAGAGGGGGTAATGACACCTAGTTCAGATTAAACAAAAATGCTGCTGTGGTACAGTGTTGTTTCTACTGCTTTGACTGCAATAGAAAGATGGCTTGTTTAAGAGGAAAAGGTACTATATGCCATAAAACTGCAAAGCCTTCCTACCCCGCCTTTGCAAGCAGGTGGTTATGTCAATCACTAGGTCTGTACACAAAATCTGCCACAAATTGTCTCTGCAGTTAGACGTTGTTGTTTCAGCAAAACGAAGATTTGTAACACACTACATCAGGTCCAGCTTAAACCCTGTACCTCCTAGTAGAAATAGCCTGATACAGGAGTGTAGCCTGCATTCTGGATCACTACTGCTAAAGCCTTCCAAAGGCCTTATCTATTTGCCTCATTGCAAAAATCATGAAATGTCAAGTGTTCTCTGTGTCTCTGTGCACTGAGTTACAGTCTGGATTAGAGCCTGAATCCAGAAGATGATAAGTAGTCTCGTTGCTGCTCTGTTTAGGCAGTGTGAGATTGAGACCTTTTGTTTCAGCCCTTCCATAAAACACAGAAATAAATGGAGCAGTTTATTCTGCAAAGATCCTTGAATTCCCAGAGCTTTCTGCATCATGCCTGGGGTAAGTATCACACCTACTCCCTGCTGTAATGTTCCAGTCTTAAAGATTTGGTCTGAGCTGGAGCAGTTAAGACTCACAGTCCTTTCCAGTGTTTGGGAGTCAGCCAAGGTGGCAACTTAATACCTTTTCTAAAAATCCAACTGGTCAGGTACAATGCCTATATACTGACAAACCGGAGTACTGTGGCCTCCTTAAGATCAAATTACACTCTTAACAGTGATCAGGAGCATCTGATTAATTGTAAACTTGAGGTTTACAAAACAGTTAATGGCAGATGTTGGTAGTATTCAACCTGTTTTCATTTCTTCATCTTTCAGGAGAAAATCTTCCCATTGCAGCGCATCACAATATGGGAAATAAATATAATTCCTCTATCAACACAGCTGTATAAACATGTCAGAACTACTCTGATCAGGAAAAATTGCTAAACAGCTCACATTATAAAAACTAAATATTGGACCAAAACACAGAACACTTTGCAGAGTTTTCACTTCATTTTACAAAGAAGATTAACTGGATTCAAGGTGGGCTTGCAGACAGGCTATTGTAAATTGGACCAGAAATCATCAGCCACCTACAGTCTGAATTTGACCCCATTATATTAAACAAAGAGCCCTGAGAAATAATTGAGCTGGGAGCTGCACAACAGCCTAAACCCCTGCTGGCTGACAGTGTCCAGCAGAGAACAAATGAACCTACTACTAATGGTAGTCAACAGCTTCTTCAGAAGACTGAACTTACCAGCCTCTAAAGAAAAAACATTATTCTGCATCGTCCTTAAACAACCAACATCATGTAGAAAGCTGGCCAAATTCTAGGCTCCTGTAGATTGCTAAAGCTCTTCTGAAATCAAAAGACCATTGAGAATTTAGATTATGACCTTGTCAACTTCTCCTTACCAAAACAAGTATGCGAAAAGAGTAACAAACAAGCTCCAACATTATTCTGTGTGTAGGACCTCGCACTGGTGTTACAGATGGGACGATCTCTCAGCAGTCTGGGTGCAATGACAGAGTCCCCAGAAGCACTGATGCACGATTATCATACGTTATCATGTACACGGGCTGACTGAACAGGTGTGCTCCTCCCCAGGTGAACGTGTAGGTCTCTAATGTGCCAATAGCTCATAAGAAAACACTGTCACAGACTCTGAAGTTGGTCCTTCCCCAGTGACAACAGCTGTTGGAGAGATGGAGGCAAGATCAGTTTTTTTCACTTTTGCATTTTTGACATAGTTGAGCATTAAGTAGTTCCTGTTCTAGAATAAATAGTGTAGATCCACTGCTATGTGTTTTACAGGCATAATAAGGAGCACTGTAAATCTACAAACATAAAAATGTTGGTGACTTTCTGGCAGTGGTCACTGCTATCAGCTATGGTTGGTGACATTCATGCTGCAAGTTAATGAAATAAAAACAAGCTTCCTACCTAAATTAGTTGGAATACAAAGCCCAGCTGCTGTGTGGAGAAAAGAGAATTAAGTAAGCCATGCCCCACTTAAACTCCCCAGCATGCTATGATTTCTCTCTGAACCTGCCACATCTCAAAAAAAGGCTTCCATTGTTTTGCAGAAGTCAAAAGAGCAGGTAATTAAACCAGAACCTGAAGGTGCTTCCCAAGCCAGGCCTGACCTGCTGCTCCCATGCTGCTCAGACAGCTTCCCCTGGGGCAGGACAGCTACAGACCCTGCATGACACTGATCTCTGCTGAGCTCTTGGCTAGGGACAGGGCAAACCCTTCTGTCTAGTCAGATAAAGTGGTGGGGAGAACGTCCTCCCTTCCCTCCTGGGGCAGTTTCAAGCTTCACTCATTCCTCCACAGAGGCCTGAGCTGTCTGCAGGGCTTGGCTTTTACAGGGTTTATACTGGGGAAGAGGGTGGTCAGCACAGAAATCTTAGTTAATCCATAGAAAGAGCTTGTACTTGCTGGGAATGTCTTGCATTTGTTAGAAACTTGGTTTATATTTAAAGTTTCACAGTGAACATAATTTACTTGACAAATTGATTAAGTTAAGGTCTTCTCAGGGTCTTCCAATCACCTTTCTGAGTACTGGAACTTGTGGTGAAGGTCTGAATCTCAGCACAGTCTGATGCAGAGACAGTATACCATCTGCAGCATGTATACAGGATACACTGATAATTCTGGTGCCACATAGCGGGTCAGTCTGATTAGAACTCTTTTTCCATATTCTGTGTTTTGTCTTTTTTTCCTGCAACTGATCAAGGAATCTCAGAATTAATTAAATCTCTTGATGTACTTAGACAGCTTGTGGAATAAGTGGTAAGATGTTAGAGATACTGAACTTGTTCATTTGATTTCATCTCTGTAACCTGAGCTCCAATTTAATGCTGTACTTCTACCCTCTTGAAGATTAATTATTGCATGAGTTAGCAAGTCATCTCACCAGCTTTCATTTGTGAAGAGTGTAAGTCAGTAGAAATGTAATTCAGGTATTACTCTGGCTTTGTACGTGACCGGTGAAAATTCAAAGATTTAGCAGTTAAATATATTTAACACTACAACACTCTTTTCTTGAAGCCAACTCTAGGGCAAACTCAAGCATGGTTATAGGTGAAGGAATATGACTAACATTTAAACTCTGCTTTCAGTTCTCTCAGTACAGACAAACTCAGCCACTACTCCCAGTATCAGAGGAGTTTTCAGGATTTGCACTTGTGTTAGTGAAGAGATGGTAATTCTTTAGATTTCAATTTTTTTAAAACATATCACGGCTTTCTAGAAATAACAGCCTTAATGTTGGCAGGAGCATCACAAGACTGATTTTATAGTTATAGCACGTGACTGTCCTGTTCCTGCTGGCTCTGCAGTGCTGTGGTGGAGCAGCTCTGAGCTCCAGGGTACCAAAGGTGGCCTGTTCACAGATACCTCTGCTCTGGACTCTTCATCTCTCTAAGATGAGGTACACAAAGAACTTAGTGAGACTCCATGTTCTTATAGCTCTGCCATGAGGACACTCCAGTGAAGGGAACCAGCTGGCATCAGGCTTCTATTTGTGCCAGAAATGCAATTCCGGTAGCAAAAGAAAGATCAACAACTTGAAAATACAACAAGGTAGAGACATAGGAAAGCAAAGCAGTACAGACAGACTCTTCAGTTTAAGAATGACACATTCAAGAAGCTTTAGACTGTTGGACAGTAACTTCTCTGAAAAGTTCATGGCCAAAAAAATATTCTAATTTCTCAGGCACTCAGAGAAGCATATTTTCTTGTCAAAATGAAATTGATTAATCTCCATCCATTTTCAGAACTCCATAGTAGGTGCAAATCTACCCTTAAACACAGCTGAGGTTTTAGATTGTCTTGGTTAATGTACTTAAGTCCAGCAAACTCAAGCACTAACCACATACAGAAAGGTTCAGAAAGATGTTACATGCAAGCCCAGGTAAACCTAAGTCTGCATTGCAACTTCCACGAGCAGATGTAGCTTTGTAGACAACCGTTCCTTGTAATCTTGACTCTTGTCACAATTATACCTCATACAAAAAAATAACCCTCCAAACCTGTGCTTCCTGATGTGCAGAAACCCGCCCCAGCCCTGGTGGGCACTTCTTTTGCCAAGGAAACACTTACCTATCCCCAGGATCACTGTGGTTCTTACATTACTGTCAATATTGTCATTGCTCCTTGCAGTGCCCGCTAACCTTGTTGTTCTGCCTAATGGCACTGACATTCCCACCCTCAGTATCTGACATACAGTACTTACACAGTCTGTTCACAACACAGACATCAGTTACTCTTTCCTAGAAGGCCTTGTCCCAGGAGGGCCAAAGGTGGCTTCTCGATTTATACCCCTAGGGTTAATGGATTATTCCAGCCAGGATTCAATCTCTGCATTGTTTCTCCATACACCTTTGAAAGGATTGCTTACAGCACCATTAAGAACCCATAGCAGTTGCCTTCAGGAATACTATGACTGGTATTTGTTTCCTTAAGTTTCTTTTAGGTTGCTTCAGTTATACACCCTAGAAAAGCATCCAAGCACAAGCATCACTGTCTGCTTTAGGAGGGCACCAGGTTGTCTGTTACAGAAAACATGCAACAAGTCTTGCATTAATTCAGACGTCCATCCCTTATCTTGACATCTGAAAATGGCACCTTCTGGCAGCTTCCCCTTTGGTATTGTCTTTCTTTTAAGGATGATGTATAGTGGCAATTTTGCTTTATCTGCTAAGACCACCAGCAAAGTGACAAACCTGTTTTTCTCATTGGCAGTGTTTTTGATAAGTCATTTGGGCTGCTTTAGTGCACGGTAATATGATGTCTAAAAAATCCAATGCACGCCTAAATTAAAAAAGGGATGTCTGATTTGTGTTGCCTATGTGCATTTGTAAATATTTGTGAATTTTCCATATTGCTGCAAAGTGCTGAAATTCTACTGTTTTTTCATATAGTTAAAACAAACTTTATCCTAGTGTTGTTCTACATCTAAGATCTTGAGTATTACACCATTTTTACATACCTAAAAATTCATGGTTTGACTGTCAGTTCAGCAAGACCTGTCCTGCGAAGTAATTTTTAATTGTCATGGGAACCCTGAAAGGACCTCTTTCTAAAACTAATGAGAAATTTTTGTTAGAAACTTCCTAATTTGAATAACCCATTCAGAAATTCTTCTTTCTATAAAACTTTTAGAAAGAAATGGTCATGCATCTACTAAGAAGTTTTCATATTTCTCCTACCATAAAACATAAGGCTTCCAAAGCTCCTTCAAAAGGCATGGATCTATGCCTTAAAAGTACTCAGTAGCAATGGTAATCGAGATGTTTCAGAGACAAGGGAGAAAATTACATATATTATAAAATATAAACTATATTATATGCAAGCTGGGAGTAAGCAAGCAGTAGAAGGTGTTCACACTGTTCTCACCTTTGAAGGAGCCAGTGGCTCAGAGCAGCTGCTCTGGCTGCTTTTGTTTGTCATATTGAAGAGGAAGAGCAGGAAAGCAGCAGCTCTCAGAGCTTCTCCTCCCTGGGGTAAGAGGTGGAGGCTAATTAGGCAACATTGCTAGTGAGTGGCTACACTGGAGTAGCTAAAAAAGATGTCTGTCATTTTTTACCGTCTTGATAATGCACCTTCTTATTTCATCTTTTCTAACATCTGCCTGTTTCTGTAAATCTATGCTTTCAAATGAAAAAGAAATTCTATAAAATAAAATCTCATCTAGTGTTGAAATGGATAAAGTATTTGATATTCCCTGTGCTGATACCCTTAAAACTGGGGTACAAGGCTTCTCCCTCAGTATCCAGCATCCTGGTGTATTCCTTCAAAGTGTTAAGAGATGAGAAGACTCATTAGTCTTTTCCCCTGAATGATACAGCCCAGTTTATGAGCTGGAAACATGTCAAAGGAAGCTTTTACCTGCTGTCATCACACATTGTTACGCCACATGATCTCCCTCCTGGTCTGCAGTGTTCCCCTTGAGCTAAGGCAGAGAAGGCGATTACAAGTCTTTATTTTCCTCAAGGAAAAAAAAAAGAAAACCACAGTCCAGCACTATGTTCTTGTCCCTCCCCAGTCTGGCAGCTCCTTTGCTTCTTGCTTTGGTGCCAGGTTAACTAATGATACTTGTTCCCCTTTTTGGCTAAGAGGATCCACACAGTTTCATCCAAGGGTCTTGTCTGATCTTTCTTACAACAATACAGTTGTTACAGGGGCCAAAGCAGAAATCAGTGTTTGGTCACCACATTAAATTGTTCATGTTTCATTGTCCATGGTTTCATCCTTCAGGCCCGATACTCCCCAGGGGTTTGCAGAGCTTATCTCTCTGAGATTGTTCTACCAGATGTCTTCTTACAGCATCTTTCACTTAAATTTGTAAGGCAACAGACACTACTTACAGTCTTGACTTCATTTTGAAGACCAGTAGCTTCCAGTCAGCCAGAAAAACAATCTTGATAAATCTTTTTTTTATTTTCTTTTGTTCTCATTCCAGTAAAGAACTGGAAAAAAAGGTGAAATATCTGCATTTTCTACAAAATGGAAATTCCAGCTCTCCACTGACACTAAATGGGTGTTGAGACTCGCCTTCCTATCAGCAAAGTAGCTTTTGATTTTTCTGTTTAAGTGTGTCACTTTGTGTCATTTTGTGTCACAAGCTGATAATAATAATAATCAGAAGGCACCTGTATTAGGTATCTCCACACCAGTCTTTTTGGGAAGTTCATATTTTGATATGGAACCAAACTTTGCACCTGAGGCCCAGAGCTAGGAGATGTGAGCAGGTTTTGGAAAATAAAGCAGTGCCCTGACAATGAGCATCAAATTAGATTGTCCTGGAAATTGCGGCAGCAATGACTTCAGCTTGTTTAAAGGTGCGAGGTTCTCAAGCACAGACAAAAGCCAAGGAAGTCATCCAGCCTTGCTAGAGCGGAGTAAAGTCAGGGGTCCCAACCCCAGAGCTGAGATCATGGGGAAAGCCACCTTTCCTAATGCTGTTACTCCCCTGCCAGCCTACACGTCCGACACAGAGGTGAGGTGACAGCCAAGCTGCCCAGCACAGTAAGAGCAGAGGCTAGAGAGAGATGTAGAGGGGACTGCAAAGGATGGGAACAGCAGATGATGTGAGCTGGGTGGGAGCCCCATCCCACCCCAGCAGACACTCCAGGCACCATTCTGAAAAACTGGAACCACATCACAGGATACACCCTGCAAATAGCTGCACTGTCCAGTCCTTCAGGCAAAAAGCCCATCTCCCCACATGTTTCAGGCTCAATTCATCTATACGTGGGAGGAAGCCCTTGCCATCAGGACTGCGTAATTCTAGCATGGGAGCACTGGGCTCGCACAGGGGAAGGGCTCCAGGACTCCTCCTTACAAGGCCAGTACTGTCTGGATGGGATACGTCTTCAGGTGATTATGGTTGAGAGCCATTTGTATTTTAATAAGGAAAGTTGGCACAGTAGGAGTTTTGCCTGAAGTCTGAGAGACTGAAGGTCCTCAGAGCACAGGGTGTGCTCTGCCCCACAGCCAAAGCCCAGGAGAACTAACCTGCTCTGCACAGTTAACAGGTACAGTTGGGAAGGCTCTTAGGTGCCTTTTTTTGGCAACCAAACATGTCCCCCCACCCCCTTCCACTTAGGCAACACAGCGCATGGCTGTTTTTATTATAGTTCTGACACTTCACACAGTCCAGCTTTGCTTCAATAATAAAAATATAGAAATATAATTAGCATCTTTGTTTCAAGGCAGCGAGTTTTTAAATTACCATGTGTGACAACTGTTATGGCAGTGAAATCGTTAAAATCATGTAAATACTTAAACCATGTAGGCCTGGGAGATTATAGTTTCATTAGAGAAAAGGCTATAAAGTTAGACCTAGGTAATTACCTTTCCCATTAATGCTCGAAAATTCTTTGCTCCACTGAGAAGTGATTGTGGTGCATCATGCCTTCTGTGCTTTTACATTCAAACTGCAGGAGCTTTTATTTCATCAGCACAAACTGCAAGGAAACAGCGGCAGCCTTCCAGGTGTACTTTGCAAATTGGGGTTTAAATGTGGAACACATCAAATTAAAATTCAATATTAATTATTTTGTCTTGCTAGGAGCCTGAGTAGTTTAAAGCAGCAAGGGTAATTGTCTAACTCATTGTATGTGTCTACAGCGAACTTAATCATTATGTCAGCTTCCTAATAAAAGGTTATTATAGAAACAAAGATCCCAATTTTACATATGGTAGGCAAGGGAGAATTCGAAGAGCTAGTCTCCAAGGTAGACTTGAGGTTCTTGACAAATGATGCCCATGCTGTGATCAGATACTTAACAAGAAATCTCGTTATTAACTAGGCCTGTACAGATAATTAGCACTTGAGCTTCAAATTTTAAATCTGGCTTGAGATGTATAATTTATCAAAAGCTCTAGCTCACTGTCAAAGTCCTATAATAAGGCAGTGTTATTGATGAATTGAGATTAAGAGCAGATTGAAGAGAAAATTAGGCCACTGGTTAGTCTGAAAGGTCTGATTTCAATACTTGCAGTACTAATTTGGTATTATTTGGTAAATGGATGTGGTCCCCAAGTGCTACACAGTATAAAAGAATAAACTGTAAGTCATTCTTCTAACAAAAAAAGTATTGTTTACTGTATGCTGAATTTTGCAGCACTAGCAGTCTGCTTAATAAGCTTCTTTACAGGATAAGTGTACCTGCTTTTATTGCATTAATTTATTATAACACATAGAGAATGCTGGGCCTTTATTCAGGGTTAGAAAATGTAGCTTCTTTACATTAAAGATTATATTACATTAGACTAAGGATGATCATATATGCCAATCCCTAGTTTAGCTGTTTCATTTATGTGTTTGAATTGTCTTTGAAGCATTCTTCACACCAGAATGCAGATACTAGCATTTCATCTATTCAAGCTACGCAAAAAGAGCAATCTTTTTTAATGATCGCCAGTAGCAATTCACTGCAAATGGTTCCAAGTAAAAAAATGGAAGAGTGACTGTATGCAAACTATCTACAGTAAACTGCAGCTGCAAAGGTGTTAGATACACATTCGTGACCCTTAGCATATTAAGCCTTTTTGATACACGTAATAAAGTGACATTTAGGGCAATATCTGATATCCAGAATTATGTTGGGTAAAACATGAGTTGGGGACGAGTTCTGTTTGTTTTTCTCAGGGTTTAATTCCTAGCCGAAGAGCATGGACCATATCAAAAAGGTGCTGTTTTACTGTATATTTATCAATATATTTATCAAATATTTATCAAATGCAACTGTGTATCATCGCATATATCTTATGAATCACATCAGAATCCTCCAACAAAATAATAATGTCAGTCACTGCCTGTTTCCAGGAAACTTTGCACCGACAATCCCCTGTAACCCCTTATTGGCAGCAGCTCCTTTTCTCTCAGTTTCCAGCTGTCCAGCGGGGTATGCCAAGTCACAGCAGGACCTGAGGAGTGTTTGTATTCAACTGTGGCACTGAGCTTTATGGAGATTTGCCTTGTATATTGTGCACTTGCAGACAAGCGGGATTTCCAGGACCCAGCGGGGGCTCCCCGGTGTTTATGCTGAGGTGGTTTGCTGGTTGGCAAATTGCTTTGGGCCAGAAACGTGTGACAGAAGAAAATGTATTGCATTAGCTTTTCTATCAATAACATCTTAACACTGACTTATAACACAATTGCTTTCATGCTGATCCAGCCTCCTAATTTTAATTTTAGGACTGATTGAATTTTGCAATCAGGCATCTTTGGCGATACTGGAAAGAAAAGCCTTTTTTTCCTTCCTAAGAAAGAATATCCTTTTAAAAACATAAGCAACAAAAATATAAGCAACTTCCACCACTCTAGTAAGTCTTTGTCTAATACATATTTACACAAGTTTTGAAAATGTCTAATCTTTGATATATACATTATAATAATTTTAAGAAGACTTAAAATAATTTATTCTTTTAGCTGTTACTCAGCTGTACATACTGGAGTATCATTTTGCAGAACTGCTTGAGTCTTAGTAGATTTGTAAGGGATCCAAAAAAGGAGGGTACTGAATTCTCAACAGACAGAAATGCTAATATATACTTTTGTGTGGGTTTTCATTCAGTCATTTACATTTATTACTCACACACTACGGGCTGATCCTGATCTTATTTATGCTGATGATACTTCTGAAATTTGAGATCAAGAGAGTCTCCCAACTGAACTAAGACTTATATCAGTGTCAGATGTAAATCTGAAGAGCTTTAAGGATATTTTAAGATTAAAGTGATCAATAAGCTCCAGTTTAATGTTAGTCAGAAAAATAATTTAGGAAGCATTTTAGAACTTAAAATGACATTTTCAAGCATACTCAGAGGTAAAAATATTTAGATATTTCAGAATTTGGGAGAAAAAAGTGGTAAGTATGTGCCAAACAGAAATATGGGGCACGTCTCGAGGCTCTGTCAATTTAGGACACCTTGGAACTCCTCAGATAAGGCTGTTTTCTAATAAATTTAGCTACCCAACTGCCTGACTTTGAAGTCCTTTCACATGAAACATTCACACAGCTTATAAGGGGCACTGCATGCAAAAGTGGTGGTAGAACGTATGTTTCTATACTTGATTATAGTCATATAGCAAATCTAATAGCAATATAACACTTTTCATGAATTGATGTAGGAAATAACCTACCAAGAGATCACTGAGTAAAAGAATGGAAATGTTTATAATATGATACCTGACATCGTACACTCCCTCATTAAAAACAAATGGTTTTGTACCCAGGTGGTTCGTACTGTCGTTCCTGCATCCCCTTTTTAAGTGATTTGGTAGCGCTGATGTAAATGCCATTGGTGTATGGAGAGCTGCACGTAAGAGAACAGGGCTTGAGGACTCCTGTCGACATAATTACAAACTGTGACTACTTAGTGCGGCGTGGGACACGAAAATACGATTTTGCCAAGACAAATTCCTTCAGCTAGCCCAGACACACTCAACGCTATTGGTACTATTGTAATCCCAGTTATAAAATTCCAGGCGGAGAATTTCCTGCGCTTGGAGATCGCTAGAAGAAAGGCAGAATTCTGCCTTTCCCGTGTTCCCCCAGCAGCTGTGGCACACGAGGCTGGCGTTCGGAGCTCAGGAGCGGGGCACAGGGGGCAGGGGCCGGCGGGCGCGGCCCGGGCGGNGCGGAAAGGAGCGCGATGCCGAACCGCCGGGGTTTGGCTTTTTCCGTGAAAAGGGCGAGAGCGGCCGCCTGGTCAGGAGGGCTGGGATGCGGTGCGCACCCAAACTTAGGCAAAATAAAGCTTTCGGGATACAGACCGAGGCAGAACAGCGGCCGGCTGTCACCGAGCGGTCCCGGCTGGGTTTGCATCACCAAGCAGCCCTGGCGCTCTGCGGCGCCTTAGAGCGGGCAGCAGAAGCCGGAGCAGCCCGGTTCGAATAGGCGATAGTAAAGAACAGTGCCCGCTACTACAGAACTACACATTCACGGACGGGTTTTAAAACATACGCAGGATTTGAATTCTCTCCCCCCCNCCCCCCCTTTTTTTTTTCTTTTTTTTAAAATTTAATTATTCTGGAAGACAACTGTCCGGGAAACTCAGGGCATTTTCCAACTGGAATACAGCTCTATACCCTGTGACAATGCACAGTGGTTGATGAGTTAGTTCTAGAGGCTTCTGAATTTTAATGATGTTGGAGATGATATTGTGTGTCCTTCAGCTTGTTAGAGTGACACTAGCACTCCATAAATCATAATACCTGTGTATTGTAAAATCAATACAAAAGTGCTATCTCAGCGCTAAACCTTAATAAGTTTTTCAGTGCTCTAGCAGCCTAAACTTTGCTGTAATGCCATTGGACCTGCGGGTTGGGATCAGAGCATGCTTAATTTGTTTTGTAATAGAGACTTTTCTTTAATGAAGGACCGATTAGTAAAGCTTTGGTTGCCACTCTAGTGATCAGTTGGCAGAACAGCCTCTGCAATTAAACTCGTGTATCTCTGTCCTGAAGCAAAAAAGCAGGCTTAAACAGTCAATAAATGTTAATCCAGTCAGAACCTGTCTGTGCCTTTGAAGGCTGCCCATGAGGGCTTTTTCAAATCACATTTTTTTCATCATTTTAAATATGGAGGTCCCTCTAGAGCTGGTACGTAGCGTACAAGGCCTCCCACTGCTCTGTAATAAGATCTGGCATACTAACAGCTTTCTGTACAGATCTGTCATCTTTAGGTTTGTTTGTCCCTCCCCATTCCAGCATAACTATCTGTAGAGTTACTGGTTATGAAAAAAAGCATTTTGCCCTTCTTACACATGAAAGTAAAAAGGCTGCTTCAAAACTCTTTATATAAAACATGTCACTATGGATGCATATGATTTTTATAATTTACAAGTATTTCCCTCAAACTTTTTTCTATTATTATTTGTTTCTTTATGGGATGATACCCAGGGAACGAAGTTTACGTTTATGCATAAACTGCAAAGCATACACGGGAAGTATGGAACTGCCAAACTGTCCTTAAAACAAGCACAAAGAAAAGTTGAACCTTATCTAGATTGTTGTTGCTCTCTAGGATATGCTACTCATGAAACACTGCCAGATACTCATTTAACTGCTTTCCAGTCTTGTCTGCTTGCTTTCTTTTCCTATGAACAGGATAACAAAAGCAAGCTGATAACTAAAAGCAGAGTGAGAGTTAGCAGAAAGGTGTCAGATTTGGGAGGGAAACTCTTTTAGAGTAAAAGGAAGAAGCAATTCCCAGTCTTTCTGTTTGGGGAAACAGTCTTTGCTGTGAACTTCATTTTCTTCCATCTCCCAGCCTATTTTTCTATCTACCCCTTTAGCTGCATGCATGATGTACATAAAACATTAACATACATGGGAGAGTGTGTTAAATTTAGCCTAATCATAACTGGCATCTCCCTTAGGTTGTTTTATAGGATTTAGCTTTCGTTCTTCATTGTGAGACTGCGAGCTTCACACAAAGAGATGAAGAGATTTGTATGAATCATTGGATTGGAAAGAAGAATTTCCTGCTGGAGAGAGAGGGAGAAGGAAAAGAAGGGTATCAGTCTCTTTTTACAAAGGACCAAATTCATCAATAGCACAACATTCTGATTTTCCTGGAGGTCAGTGTTCCCTGCCAGCATGACTTGGGAGTGTTTGGAGAACACAAACTGAAAAGGGAAACTTGTGATGGCCCTCTGGACAGTGCAACCAGTACAGTGCAATCATGCAGGGTTTCAGCAAAGGCAGTAAGTGCCAGTACTGTGATGGGATGTTTTCTGCTCTTTCCTGTTGGCTGCCAAAATGGTACAAACCACCAAGTTGGCTTTAGTTTAAGGAAGAAAGCCAAGGAACTAATAGCTAAATGTAGTACTGTAGGCATTATTATTAACTGCGATCATATTACTTACAAATAAATATAACCTCCATATAATTATTTTGAATTATTTTTAAATTTTAGATTTCAATGAAGAATATTATGAAATTTTTAAAAATACAAATACATACATTTGAAAAACTACCACTCTCCCTTGCTGTTTTTTCACCCCCTGCCCTGGTGCAAGACCAGTCACAGGCAGTGACAGAAGTCATAATGTAACCATCCCATATATATCAGGTTGGTCAGGTTCAGCCTGAGGTACACATTTTCTGATAATTGAAACTCAAAAAGCAATAGGAATATATTTTGTACTATCATTTGCTGTATTTTCCTTTTCATTATACATAGGTCCATCTTCAGTTTTGATAATTTAATTCAGACTAGTTTATGATACAGGTACTTGCCCTGACTTACCTCTCACACCACCTCTGATTTTAGCCCTCTGTATGTATTTCTTCCAGCAGCCAGAATTATGTAAGACCGAGCTTGAGTTTTGTCTTCCTCCACCCTCCTGTGTTCTCAGCAGTCACTGGCAGCAGACCTTGGGTTCCCATTCAGTCGGGTTGTATGCAACGTTGCAGAAATCATAGAGGAGATTCTTGTAGAAATACAGAAATCAAAGCTGCTGGGAAAAAGGACCCAGACAGTGCCTTTCAGAAAAAAATAGAACTAGCAAAGGGATTCCAGATAGGCAAAGGATATCTTTAAATATTGGGAATTGCTTATTCAGCACGCAAATCTGTAGAGGCCATACAGTCCTAGGCAACTACAGCACAATAGCATGGATATTGATGGCCTGAAAGTCCTACTGATCCACAAAAGATTATGTTATTGTGTTCCTCTACTATGACACCTGAATTTTTGCATGTAAAAATCTTTTTTTTCCTAGTGGGATATGCTAAATAATGTTCTTACATGTTTTTGACTGCATTTGGCTCATGTAGTGTAGTCAGCACATCCCCAAATTTAAGAAAACAGGACTTAAGCCAGCCGGCTGTTGAGTACTCCCAGAAGGGAATCAAAGGGAGCAAACACCTCTTAAGCAAAACTGTACATGAGATATTTACTGTCACAGAAGACCTACTAAAGGATGAAGAAACATACAGCATTTAAAGAGAGAGGGTGTCTTCATGCTCACAATGTCTAATAAGACAGGCAGAAGTGAACACGAGGAGGGACAGAGGCTGGCTGTGGCCTTGGGGTTTGCCCATGGCTGTGTATAAAATCTCTCTAGGTGTTCTCCGATATGTCTGCTCACCTAGCCCTGCAGTCTGTTTAAGTATTAACTAACCTTGCAAGAAAACAAAGCTCAGATGAGCAGAACTGATGTTGATTTCTTAGCTTGGGTCAGTGAAAATGGCTTCTGATAACATCTGCTTGATGCACTTTTCCACTCGCACACTCTTGGGTTGCCCACAGGTGTAGGTCAGGGCAAAGTCACACCAGCTGTTCTGAGTGGGTGCTACCTCAGCGGCTGGAAGGAGTAAAAAAGAAATTTGGAGCAATTCTCCTGTGAGCCACAGTGATCTGGGCAGCCTCTCCAATTCTGAGACAACTCATACTCTCCCAGAAATTTAGGAGCCTCTGTCTGTTTTTTCAGTGGACTCGCAGGGTCAACTGTGAGTGGCTGCAGGAGGTGAAACTTTAAGCAGACTGCAGCCTTATAAAATTTCAGCAGACACATACTTGAAAGCTTAATGATCAGTTTAGCTTGGCTTAATTGGGTTTATGTGTTCAAGGATATCCTGGCAGCTACTCTGGAAGAAAATTAAAGCTGGAACAAAATTTTGTTGATCTAATGGAGAACCTGAGCCTACCTCTGCACGAGAGGCTGCTCTTAGCTGGCTCCTTGTAGTTGGAGAGATGAGCTGAGCCCAAATATTTCACTGTTCATCAGCCATAAACTCTGTTTTGGGGGAATGACAAAGCTCTGTGCTTGGGAAGCTGGTGAGTTGGCTCAGTGCTGCTTACTCACTCACTTTCTCTCCCTTTCAAGTCTCATACACCCATTGCAAAAAGAAGTCCATGATGAATAGACTTTTGAATTGGCTTATAATTGGTTATTCTACTCTATAATATTAATTTTCATCTTCAACTGTTCATTGATCGAGGAATACTGGATGTGGATTGTTAGTTTTCTTCGTGACACTTATATTGAAGAATGATTTGGAGAGCATGTTACTGCATATTGATGACATTCTCCATCTCTTATGTGTTTTTAGAGTCTTTCTCTGTTTCTTTGGAAGAAGCAAATTTAGCTTCCAAGGATTGCATAGTTTACCTATTTTTATTTAATAATCAACTATTATTAACTTTTAAAAATGGTGAAGAAAAATAACAAAACATGCAACTGTATTAAAATGAAGAAAACTCCCCTGAAAAAAGAATTAGTCAGCTTTGCCGCTCTTACCAGTCTTTCTGATTTGCCTTCAAGTACTTCCACTTCTCTGTCCATGCTGCAGTGTTTCCAGGTGCATGGTAGTGTCCTGACTTCTTAGGCATTCTTACAGACCACAGTGAAGCTGAAACAGAAGCATTTACAGTCAAGATTATTCATGCTAGTCAGCTCACTGCAAAATGTGTGAATATAATGGGTTATGTGAACACTTATGAACTAATAATGCACTGAGATCATCCATAATATGGAAATTCAACAAACAGCAGCTTGCCACCCACAACTGGAAGAGATGACTCAGTTTGATCTCTGGGAAAGGCTGACTTTGTCATTGCTACATGCAAAGTGGAGAAGGACACTGATGGCTGCTCCGCGTGAGCATTTAGTGGCCTGGACACTGCTGCAACTCAGGGGGCACTGATCCTCCCTTCGGCACAGCTGTTCCAAGGGCTTCAGGGACTATGCGCCCTCATGCGAGCTGCTTTCATGGGGAATTTTTCTGTCAAAGCTGCTTGGTGGCTTTCATGCAGTCAATCACACCCTGTGAAATAAGTTCATCATGCAAGTGCAATAACCTGCTTTCAAGCTTCCCTTGATGATTTAATTTCAAACAAAAAAGGATCACAAGGCTGTACTCTTTGCGCCTCAAACTTCCATACTTTTAACAACTTGCTGCTAGAGCCTGCCAAATAATGTAACTTTGTTCTTTTAAAAATTCGTTTATTTTATCATTGTCTTCCAAGAAGTGGCAAAATTGATTTTAATTAAAATTTATATTTACGAAACAATCAACAAACCACACACATAACCACATGCACAGCTTGATTTGCTGCTGGGGTGAACCATGGTATGCCAAGCTTCAGCCTGAAGCTAATTTTTTACAGCCAAGTTATAAAGCCCTGAAAAGGGGGTTTTATTGTGGAAATGCTGACAGAACCATAGTGGTGCTACTAGCTGCCTCTCTAATTAGTTTAAAGAATGGAAAGTTGTATTTTGCAGTATGTGGTAAGCCCTCTTTTCCCGATGTTGCTGGTTTATGCCAAAACTACAGGATTAATTTTATGTTATTACAAGTTTGAAAATATGAGTTTTTTGCTGTCATGAGAGGTTAGTACTTTTGGGCAGTAAACTGGATTTGTACTTTCTGTTGTATAAATATTAAACGGTGCAGTTTTGATTTGGTTTTGGTGACAGTAGCAGATCCTTGCTGTGTTCGCTCTACTTTGAAGAAGATGTGGAGTCCACATGGTGTTTCTTGCATGTTTTCCAGAGACTACTTTTAAATTCCTTCAATAAAAGTTACTTTTATTCCTGTTTAAGTGTTTTGTGGTAATGTTTACAGACAAACATCCTGCCAGCAGACTAAAGTAAATAAAAGACGGGACACCAGTAACATAAAACACATCATTTTACTACTGTTCTCCCACCACCTGCACTCCCTCTTCGCCAGAGCTCCCCATTTGTAATTATGCCTACCTGCTCTGGTTTCCACGGGTTTCAACTCTTGCAGTGTACAGAGAAGGTGGCAGAAGCCATTTACCCTCCCACTTTCATTGTCTACTGCAGGGTTGCTGTGGGGTTGCTGTGGTATCACTGGAGTCAAGCAACTTCTGTAATTTACCATCTCTTCAACAATAAGTAGTTATTTCTTGACTAAGACTGTGGCTGTGCATCCTATTGCACTGCTTAGCAGCTCCTGCTAACAAGCCCACGCCTCATACGCCAGCTACCCACGACCAGTAACAAAAGAGCATTCCTTCCTCCAAAGGTAGGGCAAACGTAAGGGAAATGAATAGCTGCAATTATAAGATTACACAGTCTCATGACATACCAAGCATGTCTTAAAAACATGCATAATTATACAAAAATGAGTCGACCCACTGATTTAAATGAGACAACTATGTGATTAAGTGCTGTGCTATACTTTCATTTTGCTAATTTGTTTGCTTGGGATTTTTTTTCTCCTAATACAGTACCCATGGCGTCTGAAAAATGTTACTCACAGTTGCTACCTAATTGCTGTTTCTGCTATTGTTAGTGTGCTGGGGCTGGGCACAGACCTGTGCATCAGGGAAGGGCTGTAGTGAGGGTCTAAAAACTCATGTATATTTGTTTAAAAAATACTTCTATTCCTTCAAGGGCCTACAAATCCTCATTAGTTATTATACTGTCAGGACAAAGTGTTATAGTTACACCTGAAAACAAGCCATTGCAATCCCTCTCTCCTTTTTGGATAAAACTGACTTCCTAACAATGTCTCCTGTTGTAGTCAACATTATGCTATTTGGTACTACAAGGATTAATTGAGAGACAATAAGAAATTAATCTGTTCTCTTTCTTCCAGTCTCTGCTTTCTACTCCCATTCATTTGCAAGGAGTGCCTATGTCTGGTACTTGACAGTACCTGCAAAGGCTTTGACACTGAATTTAGTATGTCTGCTGAGATTACACTAAAGGGAACAGTGGATTATTTTCTAAGTGCTAATCCTTAATGCAGAAATTTGTGCTTGTTCAGCAACGCAAGGTCTCCATTTCCTTTCTTCTTTGTATTTTATTTGCTGCCACCTAGGTGGGAGGCAGCACCTCAGGAATGACCCGATGGGCTGGTGCATCGCAATTTGACTCAACCACATCTGACCCAAGAAGCAGTGCTCAGAATTAGATCACAGTCTCTGCATGCATTAAGATCTGCAATCTACAGTAGCTCTGCTAGTCTGCTGAGCAACCAGACTGGCTCTGATTGAAATTACCATTTTGATGCTCTGACCTTCAAATCTCTTAATAAAGCAGAAAACGACTTGTCCGCTTGTCCTTCTGGCTCCGGGGAGGCAGAGTGGCACCAGCTGAGTGAGCTAATACAAGATTTAACTTAATGCATGCTCCCAAATAGAGCACCAAGGCAAGAAGGAAAAAAACAATTGAAGAGGCTGATCCTCATTTACAGCAGGGGCTGCTCCCACTGTCACACACAGAAGGTCGACAGGGGCCCTGCCAATGCTTTGCTAAATGGGCAGTAGCAAACACCTCCTGCTTCAGCTCCAGCACCTGGGTGCAGTTTAAAACCCACCACCAATCACACACTGCAACATTCACTCCAAATACTTTGTACTTACATAACCAGGTACAGATGTCTGGCCACTCTGGAACTACGAGCTCCTCTTCACAGCTCAGAGGAGAAGGAATGGCAATGGGGAGTTTCTTCAAAGGTGGTGATTGTAGCAAAAGGAAATAACTTCTGTGCTAATCTGAAGATCACATATAAGGTAGATAGAATCAGTGATACCCCCTCCTAGGGCAGTTGTACCCCAGGAAGCCTGGAGGAAAAGACAACCTCATCTCTGAAAAATAAATTTTTCCTTTAAGTGTTGTGTCACCATTTGATGTTAAGTAGTAGGTAAAAGCTGGTAGTCTGCTATAAGCAAGAGAGGATCCAGTGAAATAAACTGGATTATTTTATATCTGTTTGCATTGATTGCATTTCCAGAATAAATACAGGAAAATACCAAGACAACAGCTCTCAAGGACAGTAGATTGCAAGATTCTTTTTCAGCCAAGAGATATAAAAATAATTATGTCATACTCTATGCAAAAATCACTGAAACAAGCTACACCCATTTCCCTGCCAGACTTGCTCACAAAAATAAATAACCTTTCTGCATGAAACTGCTCATCCTGAAATTCAAAGCAAAAGGAGTAAAACAATTTGCCAAGGCCTATTGTAAAAAAAATAAATAAATTGGAGAAATAGTAAAAGCAAATTCAGAAGACTGGTAAAAATAAAGATGAAATGCATAGATATGTGAGAAAAGATTTGATGTTGCATTATCCATGAAGCTGATAACTGGATCTTATTTATTAAACATTGTCATTATTAAAACTAAAATATATTGATGTTTTTCATGAGAATCTACAAGTACTTTTATTGCTTTGTAAAATACTATTGAATTTTACTCTATAAATCTAATCTGTGTATAGATTTTAAGGGTGTTCACATACATACTTACAAGCATGCATAATTAATTTTGAAACGTACCTTTTTTTTCTCTTTTAGTAAAATCCAAATCTTATACATTGCAGCTGACGTAGCTTTTTAATACAAAAATATGTAAATTGCAACTTAGTGTATCTAAATAACTTTGGTCTGGAAATCTTGTAGGAGTAGAACTTGTTGTTATGTTTCCAGTAATTCCTGACGTCAGCCTTGGGGAAATATGCTATACACACCTTTCCAATGCTATTTACTCTTTCAGATGAAAATAGTAAGAATAATAATTAGTATTTTTACTATAGTATATTGTTAAAGTGGATGAAAAGGATAATTAAGTAAGCACTGAAGAATTGTCTGAAACCTCTATCCTTATGTGGCCCTGCTTGTCCCTGTGCCACCACCCACCCATGACCCTGTCCGACCTCAAAAGATTCTCCTTACTCACACTGGGGCCCCATGCAGACAGAAGAGACCATGGCAGCCTGTAGCCTCTTCTCCAGTTCTCTGTTGTTCCATCACCTTCACAGAGCTCTGTGTCAGATCTCTTCAGGATGGTGCAGCTAGTTCCCTGCTGGGGAAGAGGCAAGAAGTGGTGTTGGCTGCCACACACACTGCTCAGTATGAGGTCAAAATTTGACCCAAGTGAGCCTCCAAATGCGCTGTGCATAGAAATACTTAGAATTACTTTCTAGGCAGGTCTCACTGGTAATGTGTATTTAACCTCAGCTGCGTAGCAGCTCAGAACTTAGCTCGTTTTTTGTAATTGGACTGTATATTGTCTAGTGTTCTGTTAGCTACAGCCTGAATCTCCCAGTTTACTCTTCCCCTATCATTTATCCCTCTTCAAAAGAATTGCTGAGTGGATCTAGAAGATGCCACTCTAATCCAATAGGCTTTTATCTCCATTTTATATTCCTGCTCCACAAGCACAAGCCACAATTTTAGGGAGGCAGGTTTATATGGAATACACATTGAGTGCTACTTAATGCTGCTTCTACTGAGCAATATGATAACTGTTCTGGTTCTTTGTTAATCAACAGGCAAAGAAAAACAGGCAAAATATGCTTCAATGAGCAGAAAATTCATTACCCAAAAAATGAGTAGGAAGAAGAAAATACTTAGTACTATGTTTTCCTTCTGTTCCCTTTGAAAAATTTTAATGACATATTCCAAATGTCTAAAACATTTCTGAAAAACGTGTGAAGCTATAATCTGTATACTTTTCTTTTAGGGCTCTTTAACAGACCTTCTGAGAAGTCCCAGAGATGTTAGCCAACCCATTAAGGGTAATGAATCTTGGCATGAAAGAACAGCACAGCAGCAGCTACACATGAAGCAGCCTATACAATAAATTATCTCAAATACAAACCAAATTCCCCTTGTTTATCATGTATATAAAGCACCAGCATTCAAGATTCCCTCCAGAAGTGCTGGACTGTGTGTAATATTACTCATAGCATAACAAGGTCTAGTTCTGTCATTGCAATTGCTTCTTTCCTCAGATGATAAACTACAGACATGCAGCAATAGGAAGGCTATCCAGAGGAATAAAAATATCAACAGGTTTCACAAAAAGTCTGGGGCAACTGTGTGGAGAGGTGAATAAATGTCACTACAGATGTCTTTGAAGTATTTAATTAAGACACAATCACTGACAGAAGTTCTTTGCTAGTGCAGCACAGTGCAGCCCTGTGGACCTCAATACTGAGAATGGGTTGAGTAAGAGTAACTCAAGATCAGAATATAGCATAGAATGTGCAAAGCCCACCATTCTGCATGGAAATACATTTATATCACAAGCAATGCCCCTTAGTGCCAATATTTACGTGCCTGTGCTACCTCCAAGAAGGAATCCCCCCTTGTATGTCTGGGACATTGCTAAATCTATGAAAATAGCCCATTTTAGCACAGCCCTACCTGCTTCAGCTATGCAGAAATCATCCCACCAAAGGTCTAAGGGATGGTCAAAATCTGCAGGAACCAGAATACAAGTCTGGAAGTCATAAAGAATTAGAAACAGAGAGGTTGCTGAACAAGGAGCTCTTGCCTTAGGTCCCACAGGCACGTATTTCTAGGCAGGCAGGCAATGCTGACATGATGCTCTGCAAGTTTCACTGTGGTTTGTAAACGTTTTTATTTAGAAATGCAGTGGAAACCTCATCCTGTATGTGTTGCATTTGCACATCAAAAAATGTTGGTTTGGTGTGTCTTCCTGATTGTATTTCAGCAGTCCAGGTTTCCCTGCCTTTTTAAACAGCGTAACTGGCAAAGTGTAGGTGAGGGGATTTCCCCTAAACTCCTGAGGTACAAGGTTATGCAAGTACAATCAAAATTGGATGCTCTTCCCAAGGAATGAGGTGAAACCACTGTTGTTTGAGAAATGTATGACCCTACAATTATAACATTTGCTGTGCTGGGTGATCAGAGTTTTACACTTAGGATGCACATTACGGTTTTACTGACTGAAAAGTCAGCCAGAGACTGGCTGTGAAACTGGACACCAAGGTAGGTGGCTCTTCTGGAATTCAGTTCTACAAGGAATCTGTTCTATCAGATTGCTTGAGAGAGAAGATTGTGTTTAATTGAAAGCCCTTGGAGGTTTGCAATGTTGGAAACAATTCCCAGAGAGGAAGGTATCAGTACATTGTCACAAAAATGCTGCTGGCAGGTATGGGCTTTATATCAAAGATTTCTGCAACATTTATCTGCCATTAGTACCATATAGAGTGCAAATTTATGTTTTTGCTACAAGGAAATACAGTATACACTTGTGTATATTTATATGTACAGAATATCCATCTCCTAGTATCTATCACCTGTTTACACACACACATAAATGACATCCTGTTATAACTTAATTACAGTCAAATTTGAGCATCTGCAACATCTTTTTTGCTATTATATATTTCTTGAAAAGAGTTCTTTTGTATGATTATTGCCAACCCTTAAAAATTATCCCATAGAACAACAATGTGTGAAACAGATGCAGCCAATAAGAACATAATAAAAAAAAAAAGTATTTCCATAAGACTTACACTACTTGGGAATTTGTTATCTCTTGTAGCTGGAAGATTCTGTTAGAATTTGTGTATAAGCCATCCTAGTTTTATGTGGCAGGTTTCGTACATAACAGCAAGTTTCTTGCTAGTTCAGGGCAAAAAGTCATCTTTGGAGCAGTTGACCCAGCAGGAGGATAAAAGATGATGGTTGGTAATTACATCAGGTTTGCACTGTTGAGCAGATGTTCTTGCAGATAGATTTTGGCTGGCATTTATAGAACATCACTAGTGAATCTCATGATAGCATTGGAGGAATGCTGCCACAAGTAGATGGAGCTGCCTGCTTCTAATAAAAAGATTTTGAACAGAAGAAATAAATTAAAATAAGAAAGAAGTGAAAAGTGTATGAGATAAACTACCTCACAAACTGGTTTTTGGGAGTTTTTTTAAGAGTTACACTCAACCCTGAGTAACCTGAATGTGGCCCAGCCAGTTAGACCTTGTCTTGATAAGCTATACATCGTTCCAATTCTCAATATCCAGAAGGGTCACAGTACTCTGCATAGGACCAACATTAGAGAAATGGGGGCAGATTCAGGGCTGTGGGACATGGGAGCAGCAAAGAAATAGAAAACTAAGAATACCCTTTACCTGTCTAAGGCTGACAGCAGTTTGAAGAAAACTGGACAGCAACCAAAATTTCAACATAAAAGTTGTTAGAAAGAGAACTCAGCTCAACTTCCATGTCTGACTTTGTAGGGATAGAAGCAATATAGTGGGAAAAAGGATTCTACTTACATCTTCGAAGGCAAATCCAAATGTTTAAAATTATTAACTAGTTATAAACCAACATTATTCACCACTGGGAGGGAGAAGCATTATCTCCTTCACTTTGTGTTTGGAAAATGAGCTGCTTAAGCTCGCACAGCAACTTGGCTGCAAAAATGTAATTGTAGCTCAAAGTCTCCCACTCTCACGCCTGTGCTCAGTCTGTAGATAGGTTTCTGAACAGGTCCTTTTTTAGGTGTTAAGCTCAATGTTAAAGGCAGAATGGTGAAAATATGCCACATTCTGGGAAATTCTTAGTATTTCTACCAAAACAAGCTTCTGACAACTGAACACATTTTAAAATCAGCCAATTCAATGTAGCGTTCTACAAATTCTTTGTGCATTGAATAATGGAAATATAATATCATAACTGGAGCTGGACTCCTGATTTGACTGTGCTGCGGGTTGCCAGAATGTCTGTTAATGGAAAGATTTATTGACAAGAAGTGTTTTAAAAACAGGGCATTTACAATTAGATTAGAACCATTCCCCTTCATTCTACCTATCCTCAGGAATGCTGACTTGAAATCCCCTCTTTATTGTGTTGGGTGAACAATGCTAAAAAAAGCTGCAAACCTGTCCTTAGTGGCAGGTGCCAGCTTGCAGAATGAGATCTGTGCGCTCCACTCGCTCTATCCTGAACAGGGCATCAGGCACTGCAAGGAGTGTCAGGTGGAGTTTCCTGTGCAACGCCAAGGGTATTGGGAGTAATAAAAGAGACTGCATGGTTGCCATATGCTTTGCTTTTAGCTCTAAGTTCCAAGAGGGAAAATTTCATCCAACAGTCAAATTACAACAAATTCAGAAGATTTCTTAAGGCATTCAGGGCTAATACGTGCCTCAACTGCAGCTGAAGGTGTTGTTTATTATACTCACTCCATGACTGAATTTTGCTGCAGTTCTTCAAGAGGAAGAACTGTGTTACTATCATGAGAAAGACATGAATAAGAAGATGGCTTAGAGCAAGGTTGCTAGAAGAGAAAGTATCCAGAATGGGGAGGGACAAACCAGCAAGTGCTTGCATATTAAAAACTTGAATTTTAAAAATAAATTTAAAATAGCTTCAAAATATCTCTCTCCAATTATATTCTTTTATTCCTTTCTCCCAGTTTTGAATTGAACTAGACAACATAATTGCAGTGAGAAGGGTGTTGCCTCAGGGTCCACAATGGGACAATGCTGATGCAGGGGGCTCTGGTCAGTATAGATTTCTAGAAGGAGAAAGCAAGCAGCCCATCTGAGTCTCAGATCTGTGGTGTCACTGCTCACAATGCATATTTGCCCAAACTGCCCGAAGACGAGAGAAAGCCTTTTCTCTCAAGTTTACACTTAGGTAACAAGCATATTTTTTTTCAAATATGTTTGACTCCTCCACCTAAGGAATAATTTGATCATTCTCAACAGTATGGTTTGCCTTTGCAGATGTAAAACACAAAAAGGAAAGCAGCAACTCACATGGGTAACTCCTGATTCCACTGTGGTTTTCTCATGGTCTCTCCTATCCACTGGCAAGGTGAGGTCATTCTGCCTTGCTTCGTATCAACCTTCTTCAAGTGCACTGAAGTGCAACTGGTTCAGTTTTCCTGGGAATCTACAGTCTGAAAAAGAGGAAGTGCAATTCAGGGGTACACTTCAGGTGTCATATGGAAAGGCACACCAAGGAAAGCAAGATAATAGAGAACCAAAAAGTGGAGGATAAAGGAAAGGCTGAAAATGCCTTGCTTCAAACAGATAAAATGAGATCACCTTGGTTACTATGTGATCCATACAGTATGTGCTTGACCTTTTTTGAAGAAATGGTACTCGATTCACCATACCATCACCTATATTTGTGATAAATCAAATGACAAATGTCACTTATTAGAACATTGAGGTTTACTGTTCAAGTGATTAACTGAGAATCATTTGTATGATTAAATGCTGGAAAATAATTTGATTTCACCATGAGCTTATAGTATAGTTCTCATTACACAGCAGTGCTGCATATTAGTTGAAGCAAATTAACATTCAAAGAGTTTCTGGAGTGGCTGCTAATCACAGGCTGTTAATTACTGTCATTACATTCGACTGCTGAAGAGACTAACTGAGGAATCAGTCTCATGATCTTGGTATTTGAAAGTGATCTTCACCACTAAAAACACGTCAGACATACAGAAATTGCAAATTGCTGAATTTGCTGACGCAGTGGAAAATTCCGCTGACTATAAGTACCCATCTGGTGATAGATGCATTCTTGACACAGTTTCAGTGTTTGGACTTAGGAAATAATGAGTATCAATGTCCTAGCTAGGGAATATGCAAAGATGAAGGAGCCCTTTGTATCGTTAATTAAGGAAAGTAGTAGCAGAGCTCGTTCACAGATAAGTGACTGTACATAATAATCATGTATTTATGTGAGGAACTGTTATGCTATATTACTATAGTAGCAATTAGGTTTTCACAAAGTAGTTTTAATAAAAGGCATACTTACATAATAAATAAACAATTAATTTCCATGGCAGATTAATTACACACGGCTTAAAATGGTCACCATGCTAAGTGAAACCTACAGAGGCAGATTCTTACAAATGCAAATGTACACCTACATGCTTACAAGTGAACGTATTTTTCACTTGTAAATCAAAAACTTACATGCATGAATTTCAGGATGGATGCCTCTGTAAAAAGTAGACCCATACATGATTTTTGCATGAAAGAAAGACCCAAGCTTTCTGTACTCAAGAGACGTGGAAGGCCAGCCTATAAACAGTCCCAAGCAAAGAGAGGAATCTCTTGACAATGTCAGACACCCCACTTAGAACCTGTAACCTGATGATGTGAGAGATCTTTCCTGTGGGGTCTTCTAACATCTTTTCGTAGCTTGGTCTTTAACCTACAATGAAAAGAACATGGAAGGGATAGCTCTGTTTTCATCCATATGGCAGGGAATCATTAACGTGCTTTCTCTGATAGAGAATAGGCCCATAGAATTTGGAATTAATATATTGTTTATATTATTTCTCACAAATTATATTCAAAACACTGCAATGACATAGCAAAGCAAGATGCTGTAGTATATTAATATTTCATAAAAATATGGTTTAACACTTTTTCAGTTCATGAATTATCTGTAAACAGACAACCGCCTTCTTGAATACATTCATTATTGGAAGTTACTGTACTATAATGCAAGGAAATAATTCCTGATTAGTTGCTTGTTTACAAAATAATTTGTTGCAGATACTCTATATTCCTGTTGATGGCATGCTGCAAAAGCCAACAAGCTTTTTTGGACAGAAAAAGGGTTACTGCGCTTCTGAGATGATGGTCACTTACAGACAACATATTGAGAGTTTTGCATGCTATAAATGTTTAGGAACTCAAAAAACTCAATTACATTTCAAAGAAATGCAATCTCTTTTTGGGTGTTATCAGTAACCTTCATGGGAGGGGGTACACTGGGAATAACAGCTCAGAAAACTGCGTGCTGAAGCAGCATATAAATTTAGTATGTTCTCCTTCAAAGTAAATTAATGCTCTGTATTGTCCATGCTGTACTGATGGACAAATACAGATTAGGATACAAATCCTGCCTTTGAACGTGCACATGAAGCTCCTGTTGTGTTCCAGTTTAACACCATTTATTTTCTGTAACTGATTTGAAATTTCTCAAAGAGATTCTTTAAAATTATTCCTACTTTCCTGGCTACAAGGGAAACCCTCTTCTTCATCTACAAATAGTGCTGCAGGACTTAAGGGCAGCTAAGTTTAAAATTTGAGATACCTAGATATTTTGAGGTGGTGGTGGTGGTGTCTTGGGTTTTGCTTTTGTTTGGGTCCCCTGCCCCTATCATCCCACAGATTTGAAGCAATACAGAAACAGTAACTTTCAAGTTATTTAGTAGAGATGGATCAAGGATACTGGCATGGTTTGACACTGCGCCTGAAGAGCCTTAATATCTATAGATTTATGGAATTTTGGCCATCTACATCTTTTTTCATAGTTCTAACTTCCTCTGGAACATAGAGAACTAGAACTCATCTTAGCCTGGTACAAGCAAGTACGACCTAGGTAAAGCCCAGGTAACTTTGAGTCATGTGTCTAGTTTGGCTTGTGGAAATGACTCTGTATCACCAAAATAAACTTACTAAAGTTTAAAAAAATAAAAGTGTGCAGAACAAAATATAGATATAGACACTTTTAAAAATGTTTTATACACTGAGGATTATCTGTGACTACTTAATTCCTCCTAAGGAAGCCTGAATCACTGTCCTTGGTAGGCTACCCAAGGATGGCAATGTCAGTAGATCTGAACAAAACTTCTGAATTGTCAAATTCTTTGTGCTTATACCACAGCCACAGCAGTACTTTGAATAAATAATCAGAGAAAATGTTCTGCGAAGTAATGTTGTTTTCCCCTTGGGTTCATTGAAGGAGTGCTTTTGAGGTCTACTAAGTTGCTATTAGAGATGTTAAAAAAATACTGACTGCATCATTGGACAAAAAAGGGTTGTTTTTAAGCAACATTTTTCCAGTTCTCGGGCAGCTCTATCTGCCAAGTTTGTGGACACCACCATTGTGTTTCAAAGAGGAATGCAAAAATGTAGGTAAGTGTCTGAGGCATGAAGTCATTACAGAGCAAACCCTGTGCCTTTGGCATTTCATGGGAAAATAAAAGCAGCTTAAGCAGCCTCTGTCATCTTCTTTTTCCCTGTTGGAGACCTCCCACAAGTCTCATCCTGAAAGGTATTGGAAAGAGAGAACTTTCCATCTGCTGAGTCTCCTCCCAGTTTACAACACACACAGCTGTAAGAAGTCTCCAAATCTAGTGTGGAGTTTTCCTCTCCTTACCTTGTCCTGCAGGATTTTCTGTAGCAACAAGGATTTGGACCACATAAATTTGATAGGATTTTGTTGCTGCTGCTGCCACCAATATTTTGTGCCACTAAGAAGATGTGGCAAAGTTCAGTTATAAAATCACATACTTGGGAGACTCTTAAAGCATTCCAGGAATCCTGCTCCCCTGCGCTGAGGCCACACTGCATTTAGCTACAACGATGGCTAAACAGCTTCTGGTAACCACTGAGAATCCAGGGACTATGTGAAGACCTGCAAGAGGCAACAAAGACGAGCAAGCTGTTTTATCAGCGAGCTGTATTCCCATCATGAGGGGCCACAATTCTATCAGGTGATAAAGGGTTTTAAAAATGCAAAATATTGGAAGTTACTGCTCTTGATCATTCCCAAGTGATGTTCCTCTCTCTTTTTATGATTAAGAAATATTCTCCTGAGAAAAACTTCTACACAGCCAATTCTACTGTTTTTCTGTGCCTGGCGCTGTAAATGTCTCCCCCAAATATTTAAATTTTGTCTGTACAAGTGAAATACAAGATATTTTTCTACTAATCTAAGCAGACATTGTATATTCTGTACTCTTTATTTCTTCATCATTGAGAGTAACTATAATTGTTTTAAGAGATAGGTACTCAAAAAATCAAACTAATTTTTCCCTTTTCTTAGTGTTTCCTTTATTTTGTTATGTTGCCATTAGTGGCAGAAATAAGATCAAGGTGCGTTATTTAATATTTGCTGCGAACTTTGGGTAAGTAATCTGAAATATTTACTAAGATTTTCTGCTGCCACAGAAGATGATGTTCCAGACACCAAAGCTGTCCCAGCTCTATTTCTCAGAAGGAGGTGCCTGCGGCAGTCAGGGTCCCTCCTGAGATGCGGGTTACCTTTGGTCCCACTTACTGATGTAATGGCTCCCTCTCTTGAACCTCTGCCTCATGTCTGAAGCCAGGCCCTCCACAAGTAGACACAAACCAGCTGATCCCTTCACAGCTGCCCCAAGCAGAGAATTGTCTGTCTGTCACCACAGGAGTGGCACTGTAGGTGATCAAAAGGAGACAGTCTCATAAAAATTCCCAGTAGTGCCTCAGCTTACTCAAACTGAATCCTAATCATTTCACACAACTAAACTACCCATCTTCTTGTCTGGTTTGGATCTTTGCTGCAGGCTGCCTGCGTTGTGCAAGGCTTTGTCCTTACTAAAGATCTAGCAGGGACAATGACGCTTCTTTCCAGGTGGTAGAAGTATGACCAGCGAGCCCAATATGTGCCTGGTCACCATGACACATGACATTCGGAAGAAAGCAGTCTTTCTGTCCGTTTGACCCATCCTTTATTTGCATGGAAATTTTGCCCAGTTAACTTACCTCATCTATTAAATCAGCAAAGTACCAGATAATGTTTGAAACACAGCAACTTTATTACTGATAATCAGACTGTGTGTTATTCAAATGCCCAGAAGATTAACTGTAAATTAATGGTAAGTTTCAAGATGAGAGATACCTGCATGTGTTAAATGTTTTCTTGATCACATTAGAGTCTCCACTGGAGTAGTCACCTCACAGAGTTCAAGTAATTAAATACTATTTCTTTCATTGCAACTGTAAGTTATATGTCCTTTCGGTTAAATGTGATTTTTGTGGGTTGTGGTTATGCAGATTGTTCTCAGTGATAAATTTTTCCTGCATAATTGATTAAATATCTCTTTGCCAGTTTATCTTGTTAAAATATGTTTGTTCATTGTTTTAAGAGTGGATGACTGCAAAGAACGAAAGCCAGGAAGAGGGTAACAACCTGACAGTCAAACATGTGTGCAGAAGGGACCTGCCTCAGGTAATCCTTGCATTGCAAGACCCTGCCTGGAAAGCACAGAGGTGTTGCCCAGGAAAAGGTTTCATCAGGGACCCCTGATGAAAAGGAGAGCAGTTCGAGGACTGCAACACAGGCGGTCAGCCGCAAACACAGACAAAATGCTTCAGTTAGCTCAGGGCACATTCTGAGCATACAAATCAATGACAATTAGAGCAGATTATGAAAAAGCAATAGTAGATAGTTGGGTCTTCGTGTGATTAAAGTGAGCTGAAGGTGCAGGGCCAGATTCTTCCCATATGCTGATGGGTTAGAGATTACTGTAACTCTGAGGAGGAAAAGTCTCATTTCCTGGGGACCTTTGAACCCGTTCCTGATGGGAGATCACGTAATGACTGGAGGGGGCAGTTCTATTACTGAGACTCTGCTGCTGCTGCAGGCGCAGTAACTCAACTGCCCATGCTCAGACAAGACATATTGCTGTAGCAACTCTCGTAATTTTTTTATGATACTTCAGGTCAGTTTTAATGTATCTTTGATTAGCCTGTTTCTAAAAATGATCTTACAAGAATCCAAAGGCCACAAACATTTTCTGAAAGTATAAACTGGGTTAGGACAGATATCCTCCAACAGCTCTGGTTCTTTAGGAAGAGAGTAAAAAATCTAAGATGTGTGCAGAGTAATTTCTCCTCAGCTGTATTAACCTAATTTCCAGTGACCAGCTGTTTATGGACTGGCTGTATTGAAAGTTTTCCCAGGATCACTTCATTTAATTGTTACCAAATAGCTCAAATACCTATGAATTTATCTAATAACTTCAAAAACTTATTAATGATTTTGGTCTTTGGGATATCCTGTGGCAAGGAGTTCCTCAGGACCATTGCTATTTGTACTTGACAGGGCTCTGCCAATCCAAAGAGTCTGACCCATTGACTTCAAGCAATTTTTCTTGAAAGCCAACCACAAGAATAAAGAGCAGTAACAGCCCTAGAGAATCTATCATGTGAGAGCAGTGTGTTTAAGAGAGGTAGTTTCCATAAAGAGGTAAAAATAACCAGACAGTTTGTACAGTTTCCAGTGGAAGAATTATATGTACACTTTAGGAAGTAAGAGAAGTGAGTTTCCACATTCATGAATGAACACAACTGTGCAAAGCCAGGTATAAGAGCAAATAAACTTAAAGGTTCCCTGCTGCAACACAGCAAAATTAGTGACGTGCTTTCAGCACAGAAATAACGAATGTGCTCAAGGCTTTTGGCTGCAGGGAGAAGTCTGGTTCTGGAGATCTGCACAAACTGCAAAAGCTCAAAGAATATTACAGGGGGAAATGAATTGCAATTAACAAGAGATTATTTTAAAGTAAAAGAAGGTCTGAACAGTTCCATAAAGATATTGAAAGAACGCTTGAGGATGACAGGGTAGGTGACCTGAAGAGATTGCTACTGTGAGATGCTAAAAATGATTTCACAATAAATCAAATCTTCAGCTGGATATATGAACTCAACAGTGTCTTTCTACACATAAACTTGGGAAACTGAAATAGCAGAAATAACCTACAAATTAAATAGATATAGTGAGATCCGTGTTATTGCTGTCTATTCCAATCAATAACTACTCTCTCTTATCAATGATCAAATTATTTAGCAATGTAAATGGGGACATTAAGGAGCCAACACAACTGGAGGGATGTTGCGATCCCTAACAATTACATCATTTTCCACTGGCACACAGACTTGCAAACCTGAGAACGAGCCATGCCACAAAGGAAATTTCATCTGGGGTGTGTGTGTGTGTGTGCATTTGAATAATCACTGAGGCAAAAACTTAGGTATAGCCAACATAATCTCAAATCAGCATGGGCAATGCATTATGGATTAGGAACTGGGGTTACACAGACTGTAGATCAGTAAGGAACTACCAGCAGTTGGTGTCAGAACTCAGAAATCAAGGACTACCTGAGCTCAAGTATACTGTTTTATTAAAGTGTACCTGATTGCCCTGAGCCAGTGTCCTCTACCAGCAAGGATTGCTAGAAACTGGCAATCTACCACAGTTCTATCATAACAGGAAAATATGCCTGTATATGGAAATGAGAGGAAGACCTTTGTTGCTAAGAAAGGAACCCATGTTCCTAAATTATCCAAACTTCAGAGCTAAGTGACAATGACACTGAACTGCAGTGGTAGCTGGGAATGGTGGTAGAGGAAAAGGCCAAAGCAGGGAACAAAGACAAATGTAAGTTTAGAGGAGGCAGCAACAGTTTGTCAACACCTCTGTCAATTCTTCAAGATGCAATTCTACATCTTCATAATCAGAAGCAACATCGATGCATTGCATTTTCTCTGTGGTGGGCTCACTCTTTCTCCCCAAATACTTCAGTGCCCCTCATTCTGTCACTGGAAAGCTACCAATCTGTCAGTCACAGCCGCTGATGTCTCACCAGTAATTCTTCCTCTTGCTTTCCAAAAGCAATTGCTGCATTCACAGCACTCACAGCAAATCAATCTCTGCATCTTGCCAGATCACCAACTGCTTCCAGCACCTCCCAGCCCAGCTCCTTCCGTGCTGCCCTTCCACTCACTGGCAACAGCTTTCAGGATCTTTCTCTGCCAGTGCTGCTTTGCTCTTAGACACACACTCTTGGACAGAGTCGAACAAAGCTCTTCAGTGCTACCCTGAAATCTTAATAACACTCTTTCCCATCGGTGCCATATAAAGATAACAAGGGAAAAACACAACCAATTTCAACTCCAGAGTGAAGTGTGACATTTCAAAGAAGTCCATGGCAGATATTTGTATGACAGATACCTCACAGTTGTTCAGAAACCTCCTTTACTCTCTGGTATAATTATAGCATTTTTATAGAATTATTTGGATCCATTCCATATAGTTTTTCTGCCTGCAGAGTGCAGCAAAAACCACACTGTCTGAATCCGAGTTGGGCTACTCCTTGCTCACCTCCATAGTCTGTGGTCACCTCAAACAGGAAAGGGAAACTGGTTCACCTCCTCCTGCCAGTTGTTTTCCCTTCACCTTAACTCATCCTTGAGAGCCAGTGAGCTAGGACAGAGGAACCATCCCCAGCCACCTACAAAGCAGTGAGAATAACTTAATCCAATGGAGGGGTGTCAGTGGGCTTTGCAAAGAAGGGCTTGGTAATTAGAGAGAGAATCCAAATCACAGACACTGGAGAATACTTGCCCACAGCCAGGCAGGTGAGCGTGGCACAGCAAAGCCCAAACCCCACAACTCCATACTTTGCCTCACGACTTACCCAGGACATCAAAGCACAGCACTGCCTTTGTTTTCTTTCAGCTCTCCCACACAAGTACACGACTAAGGTGACAGCAACAGGAACTACAAGAGAGTTTTCCAGTTCCTTGTTAATCCTGATGCACATTTAGAGTAACAGTTCCAGCACAGGTATGCAAAATCTAGAAAATATACAACTAGCAATTTCAAGCCAATATAAATAGTACAAATACCCTTATTTGCAAAAGGGCATGTTGCATTTATCAAGATTACTTCAGCCTTTGAGGTTTTCGTATGACTTTTCCCCTTGCTCTCTTTTTGCCTCAGTTAATTCTAATGAATATGTGTGTGCATGTGTAGGGGATGCTATTTCAGTTGTACTACAGTAAGTAATGTTACAAATGTGTGCCCTTTCAAAATCACAAAGATATGTGTGGTACCTCTTCTGCTTTGAGAGACAGGCCTGCAGCACTGAGCAGCTAAATGCTTTCTTGTGGCAGCAGTATTTTTCCTTGGCTGCGTGCTGCTGAAGTGTTTATCTTTGCTCGAGTTGCCTGGATATTGCAAAGCTACTTGAAATGATTCATGGGTCTGACAGATGTCTGGTACAGCTGGATGTGTCCTTGATTATCCCAAAAGTCTGGACAATGCTGTCATTCACCATTGCCCAAATTATCTCTGTATTGACTGCAGAAGCCTCTGTGACAGTACTGTAATGGCTAATTACCCAGGATACCTTTGATACTTACTTTATAGTGCTTTAGAAGAGTTTAAAAAAAGGAGTGAGACAGAGGAAGAAAAAAGGAAAGAACTGGAGCAAAAACATACCAGTGAAAGTTGTATTCCTGTATGTTCTAAAACAGTATATGCTTTAGTCTACATGAAACTATACTGCATGGGCTGTTTATTATTCAGCTTGTCCTTTGAAAATGGTCAGATTTCCAGCAAAATAGATAAGGAGGAAATGCAAAGAATCCTGACAATGATAAGTCATGGACAATAGAAGGAGCTATTAGCCAGCAGAGAATTGTATGTACAACATTCTTGAAAAGAAGATGATGAGCAGCCATTTGCCTGCTTTATATGTTGCTGGAAAAACAACGTTCTGCTTAGTAGATAACAAAGACTGTCATAGGTAGCAATGCTAAACATGTATATTGCTATCTTGTAAAACTGCCCATAAGGAGGTATGAAAGTAAAGACCTCCTTTTCCCATGCTATCATTAGCGTGCTTTGATAAAAGCAGTTTCTGCAAAGTACAGATATATTAAGAAAAAGGGTGAAAGATAGAGTACAAAAATCTCATTTTAGTGAAGGTGAGGTCTTAATGACAACTCATGTGAAAAATAATAGCAAATCTCTGCTTTTTAGGGCTGTCTCTCCTCATGGTTCAGCTTAGGTCCTGACTGGAAAAGCACGGGTAACGCTTTTCCCCACGAGTTTCAAACAAATCAGAAATTGCCCAGCATTCACCATGGTGAGGTTGTTCCCACAAAGTCAGTGATGACATTCCCATTGGCTTTGGTGGAGGAAGAATTTACTTACCAGAACAAAATCTTCCAGTTCAGACTTATGTGCCATCTATCCTGAACTGGAAGATGCCACCCTAGTGGCTTCTGTGGTGATGAACAGATGATTCTGTCCAGAAACCAAATTAGAATTAGGTGACCCAAATGCATCTGCCTAATACTGCCTTAGTGACATCAATATAGAGAACATAAAAAGAAAGATAACACCTCTGATTGTGTGTTTGCTCATCTTGCTTACTATTTATCTTTGTTGTCTCAGAGTAAATAATGTATTTAGAAGTAAATAATGTATGTTAGAAGGTGATAAATTATTGACCAAAACATTTGGATATCACTTCAGATAAAAATAATAACTTTCTTTATAACTCAAAAATTAACAGTCAAACTCCAGTTAAATACTTAAGAGAAAGGTGCCTTTTCCTTGTTTTTCAGGCCCTCCCAAGAGTTTATGTTTTTTGCAGGTATAAGTGTTATACAAAGTAATTCTCTAAAATATAACTGTTAAATGAAAAAACAACAAATAGAATGTTTGCTTGTTTGAAATGCAAGGGTTATGCATTCGTTTTATTTGGGTAGAAAATGACACGCTATTATTTACATTTCTTACTATGATGGCATTATTTTTACAATTAGGGTTCTGCTACTGTTATTTAAATACCAAAAATTTTTCTTTTTATGCCTGAAAATTTCCTTACCTTGCATTAACAGCAGAAGTTTCTATTTGTCAATCTGCTACAATATCTGTAAAAATTAAGAAATAAGATTTCAACATTGGTAGTGGAGGAACTAACCACAGACAATCACAGGAAAATATTGTCTACCTCTTTGCATGTTTATGGCACTGCAAATGGAAAGGCTATATATTAAATATTGAGCAGAACTGAAACATTTTCTGTAGTCCCATTTCTCAAGCTTCTGGAGCCTCAGACTCAAGTGCATGCAGACAAGTTAAGTTTCTACTTCTTGCACTGTGAGCTAAATCCTGACTGCTGCAAAATCGTGAAAAACTTTGTTACAAGGCAGGACAAATCTTTGGAGGACAGGCCCAGTGAGAACCTGTAGCATGGTGTCAGCTAAGGATCTGCCCTGACAACATATATTTGAAACTTGTAATAAGTATTAGAAAAGTTTGGCTAGAATAAAACTAACTAATCTAAATAATCACTTGTGCTGATTTCAGATTTAATTTTGCAGTATTTCAATACCTTGAAGACATACATGGGGGCTGAATGTATAAATGAAAAGTATCAGGGAAATGACAAAAGAATTCAAGTACTTTTGTCTGCTGGAACTACAGACTCTGTCTCATGCAGTCCTTTTAAGCTGAGCAGTCAGGAACAGAATCATTTCTGATATTTACCTTTTCATCTGCTTTGCCTTTTCAGGATTGTGTGATGTTGGGAATACAGAAAACCCCAAGGTTATTTAACACCAGTTATGTTTGGTGACAGGCTTTGCCATGCATTAGATTTCAGCTCTGGACTTCCCAATGGCTTTTGGTCACATTGCATGGTACAATTACTAGTTACTTAATTTGGGGCCACACATACAAATTCTCTGAGATGAGTGTATGCCTTGCAAGCTCTCCTTCAACTCAACATGTAGGAGTGAGACATTGACTGATGGTGTCCTGATGTGGAAATGCAGAGGCTTTTACTGGAAATTTCTGAAAATATTTAATTTACAAAAAAAACCCCAACAAAACCAAAGCATTCTTGTATTTTGCATTTTCATACAATTCACCAAGGTCATTCGGCTGGGGCTGGATGGATCAGCAGGAAAAGGTGGCACAGAGCAGTGCTCTGCCCATCCTCAGCCCTTAAACCCACTCTTGATGGTGGAGCCGAGAGATCTGCATAGCAGGTACTGCCCCTTAAGTTTCAGCACTCCTTTCTTTTGTACTAAATTATTGAATATTTTAAAGATGAATTTTGTATTAATATTCCATGCCTGTAGTACTGGGGATGAAGTACTTGATAGACTCACCAGCCAGGTACCCAAGGAGTGCATGTTCCCTGCTTTGACTGACCTTTTCTGCTCAATCTTTGTACCATGATTTTCAAGAGACCACATATTTTTACTTGTTGTACCTGAAGCACTTCAGATGAGTTTTGGAGAGAAGGTCCATAGTGCCTTCTAAGAAAGGCTGTGTCGGGGACTCCCAAATTAATGTCTCACTCTTCCTTCTTCCTAGTCACTTTTGAAAACCTAGAATTCAAGAAAAAGAACAGTGTGACACAGATTTTAGATGCCACAACAGCCTGTTAACTGTGAAACAGTGCGACAGTAATGATATCCATTCAGCAGCTTTTCCATAGTCTCAATCTTGAACAGGATCATTCTCTAAAAAACAAACACTCTTCCAGCTAGATATCAAAGCCATATTTCTCCTCTCTCACCTCTTGTCCAATTGCAGGCAACAAAGCTAATCATTTTACCACAGTCACTCAAGGCTGAGAACTGCAGTCACATCACCTTTACTCCTAAAAGGAATTTCTGCAAGTCTTCCTGACTGGGTTTGAGCCAGTCCGTACATTTATGCTCAGGTCCAGATGGGACCTGAATTGGGACTATCCAATTCATGATTATGAAATGAGAACGGGGATGCGTAACAGGTTGTGTGTGGAACAAAAATACTTCACCTCTCCAATGACTTTTGTTTTGGGAACACAGGAAATAGATAGGGAAAATGTTTTCTAAAGGAGAGGGGGCCCGAGCTCTGCAGAGAAAGTGCTGTGCCCCGGTCACATCCCATGGCAATGGCTGCAGGGGGACTGTATGACATTTCTTTTATGCTTCCTATGGAAAACAGGCAGAATGCGAACTGCAGAGCTTGAATCCACTTTATACTAATGCAGCAATTCAGAAATGTTAATTTTTATCAAAACTTCCTTTAGTATGCAGGAAATATGCTATACACCTAGGACTTAAGAGTTTTAGTGCAATTTTGTTTTAATACCGTAAATTAAACACTTGGCAAGAGATGACAAAATGGGCATTTTGCACAATAGGCAATATTTCCTAGGATTTAAAGGTTGACAAACACAATTTTTGCTTTTCGTAATTTTTAAAGACTTTACCACAATATATAAAAGAATGAACATTGTATTAGTTATTTTCACCAGAGTTTTTGAAAGATCCAGGGGGGCTGGGGACAAAAAAAAAAAACCTGTTTGGAAAATTGTCACAGAGCCCCATATATCTCAGTATTCCAGCTACTAATAAGATCACTGCAACTTTCTTAACAGCTGTCAGACGCATTCACAATTCCAATGATTAAAAGTTGCAAATATATTATAAACTTCACCACATGATATTTTGCAATAATACAAACAGCCTTTGCAGCTAGGGTAACATGAAATTCAAAGGAGCATTTTGATTACATCTAATCTGGTAAAGAAATAAAATCATAAGCATGCTTATTTCAACCAACAAGGAAAGAAAGCAAAATAATACATCAAATCCCTGACTAAGCAGTCACAATAGACCTTTAAATAACCCAACTTTCTACCATATTTTATTATCCTTTCCTAGTTTTATAGCATTATCTGCTATAGAAATGCAGGGAGATTTGTAAAACACTATAGCATTTAAGTCATTACAGTTTATAGCTCATTTCTAATGTGGATTTGATTTTTTACGAGCACAAAAAGAATCTAATTTGCATTAGTGACAGTAACTAGAGAAATTTAACACCTGGCACTGGTTGTACCAGAAATTGAATATTAGTTACTTGGGTGCTAAAAAGCACATTCATACCTTCAAGGGGGATTTTTCATTTATTTATGCTGTACTCTCATGTTTATCATTACAAAAGTGTTCTTACATCATGATGGAGGAAAACTCTCAGGAATGTAAAAATACCATGCACTCGATAAAGGGAGTTTGCAGCAACAGCAGCAAAATGAATCATTTATATACTAAAGAATGTACAAACCCAGAAATAAATCTCTATTGAGATATAAAATTAGAACAGCAGCAATGTACAGACAATTCATTTCCATGAATGCCTTTTATTTATTTTTCCACAGATACTGCTGCTTTCTTGGAGCAATGTATTAGACCCAAATTAAACCTCCATTTAAGGAGGAAAAAAACCCCAACAAACTGTAGCTGACATGAAAAAGAACCACATTTCCACATGAACAATCCACGTATTTATAAAGGGTGGAAAATTAGGAGCTGCAAAATAGGCAAAGCCGCTGTAAAATGATATGGGAAGTGACATTTTACATAGCCGGCTACAATTAACACATTGATGGCATTTTGCTGGGCTCCTTGCAGTGATAATGCTGTTGTCAAATGTGTTTAGTGCACCAAATCTCCTGGAGCCTTCAGCTAGGCAGCAAGCTTTTGACAGATTGAAGGTTCGGAGATAGGCTATCATGACAGATGGAAACTGGCACCGATGTTCAGCTTTCGCCGATCACAGGGGACCTGCCCCCCTTATTCTTCAGGGCTCAGCTCTGCAACCTTCCCCCTTCTGATGAAAGCAGGGGATGGCATTGTTAAATAGTGCATCTGTGTGAGTTAGACTACTCTGATGAAAGCATAAGGCAGACGCTCTGTGAAGCAAAAGACAGCCTCTGCTCTAACTGCATTTTAGATAGACTTGGGGAGGACTCCAGGGAGCTGGGATAAAACTTTGGTAAATTTCAGACAAAAGTAAAAGCCCACGCTAACCATTAAATTGTGCTTCTTATAGATCTGTATTCATGGGCTGGAGGAATCCATATATACGAGCAACCAGGAGCTATTGTGCGAGACTCCGTAGTAGCCTCTTCATTAGTGTTTGGATCATTTATTGAAATTGGTGTCTAAGAACCCCATCCAGACAGCAGATCCAAATAGAAGAGAGATCCACATAAAGGGAGGCTGTGAGAACAAGTCTGCTTTGCTGTGAGCATCCAGCTTGTTCAGAGGCTAATTAAATTATTAGGAGAGGCTGTTCTTGCAACTGGTCTTGATTCTTGGATGCAATGTTAAAACCAGGGTGGGAGCTTGTGTTATTGAGCTTTACACAGCTGGGCATAAACAGGCAGATAATACAGTTAATTAACCTTTCACCCCCCAACACCTTTTGAAGAAAGGCATTTGTTTTGGTTTTTTTTAATCAGCCTCAGGATATTTTCAAGGCACTTGTCCTGGCTATATTTGCTTCTTTCTATCCCTGACAAATTCCTGTTTGATTTCTTTAAACTGGGCTGTAGAGCTTTCTTTTTGCTGTCTTAATCTTCAATTCCACTCTCGCTGATATAGTATTTGGAGCAGCACACTGCAGCCCATTTGAGGTATGATAATCAGCTGATTAGCTAGTGAAGTCGTTTTCCCTGAGGCTCTTTTGTGTGCAAAATCCTCACACTCAATTGACATGTGGACATCATAAAGCTGATGAAATGCAATTGTAATGAACAAGAGGGAGAGGCATCTGCAGCAGTCTAAATGAAAGACCCTTCCCTCTCGACATGCTAATTCAGAAAATCTGCTCTTAGCTTGTACTCCCTCTGGATCCCAATGGATGCGAGTCTCCATGAATGCATATTCAAAACAGCATATTAGCCTCAGTAGCAAGTGAAATTTGAGCCTGGATGGACCAATTCTAGTTTCAAGACAGATTATGCTGCATCAAACGTAGTAATGATTTGACAGTTCATTTGTGACGAGAGTCCTACAGTCAAGGTTTAATGCACAGACAGGCGCAGGTGTGCAGCCAGTACCAACAAAATCCAAAGGCTGCCAGTTAGGAAGCCTCATGCATGTGGAAAGGTGAAAAATATTTAAGAAATTAACACCATCTTCTTTAAAGCATTTTGTAGCAGTGGTTCTACAGCCAGACCTTCCTTATAACTCCATCAAGCCCCAGTTCGGAGGGACTGGGAAGCACAGCCCAATATTCCACAGTCGCTACACATTAGTCCCAGGATGGGACAAATTGGGAAACAGCATCAGAGGATGGATTGCTTTCTTAGCCATATTCTAGATAAATAACTGTGTGTGCTTTCTGGTGATTTAGGCAAGCTCTGTCTCTGTCCCTGGAGAAGGTGTGGAGATGCAATCTGCTGGGACTAGGCAGGCACCCACAGCACGGGCTGAGCTGTGCCAGGCTCTCCCTGTGTATGTGCTGGAGGCAGTTTTTCAGTTCTTCCCCAGTATCTACCAGGGCCCATTTTGGGTTCCTCTGCCTCAAAATGCTCTAAATTGTTGATTGCTTTTACTGTGTGGACACTATATACATATAAGAGTTTTTTCATTCCTCTGTGGTTTTTAAGACAGGGAGAGAAATTCTAACCTGTATATTCCTGTTACATAAGTGTGTGTGTGTATGTGTATATATATGTGTATTTTTTAAACAACACTTGTCTTGAAAGATCAGAGATTATTGAAAATATATAAACTTTTATGAGTTAAAAATAATTTCAATATAACATAAAATTCATACATATACAGCCTTTGCTACACAGATGTTTAAATACTAATTAGCTGATGTGTTCTGGTAGCCAGAAGACTCCACCTAAGCTCAGGAAGAGTCATTGCTTGACAGGACCTTCATGTCAACCCAGTGAAATTTGTGCCATTGGGCAGGAAACCAAGCCTCAAGGAGTCTGCTCTTGCCTCTTTTCCTCTGTGGTGGCCAAGCATTCAATATGCAGGTACAAGGGAGGGGGGTGGGGTGTGAGCACCACACTTCCCTTTAGTTAGATTTGTTCTAAATCCAATGCATATTAGGCATGCCTGACTACTGGTATGAGAAGTTATCTACAACAGAGTTGAAAAGCACTCAATCCCCAGCAATACTTCCATTGCTGATGTTCAGTCCATGTGATTGTGGTTATACTGTGCTTACTTCAAGTTAAAATAAAACATCTTCTGTTTGCAGGGACATTTCCTATAAAGATTTAATTCACAATTCCATGTCTTAAGATTTTCCACACAACTGTTTCACCAGGACACAGTTTAAAGGAACCATAAAACCTCTTTAAATTACAAGAGTTCCTACTTTTTCAGTGTGTAGTGTGCCTCTTTCAGCAGCACAAAAGAACCTCACCATATACTATAAATAAATATCAGTGGTAATGGCTGCTGGTTAAATAGAAGCCTCCTAAAAAGCCTAGGGACACATCTTCACTCTGACAGCGCTGAACGGATGGAACGCTGCTGTCCTCTACGTTCTTTTTTTCCTATTCCAAGTTGGTTTTGGGGGAATGTGAGGAACAAGTTTTAGCATCTTCACAGTNTTTTTTTTTTTTTTAATGTTCAGAAGAGGAAAAATGGGCTGGGAGGTACAGCAAGGAAGGTGTCTTGAAATGGCACAGGTCCTGCCATGGATCTATTGAGGACAGCACTTCCTCTTGCCAAGATCTGTGGGAGGAAGGGTGGTATCTCTCAGTTGGCCTGCAGTTGCCTTGGCTGGTTTTATCATGACCACCTGGCTGATACCAAGGCCCCAGCACACTCATCTCTAGGTACTGCACTCCTCATGAGCCAAATGATCAAGTAGCTGCCTTCATTGTATTACAAGGTGGCAAAGCTACCAGAAAGTGGATTTGGAAGAAATCCCTCTGGCTAAGAAGTCTGGATTTGGGAACATTCAAGCCCCATACTGCAGGAATTGATCCATATTGATTGGTCCCCAAAGTATTGGGTCTGAGCCAGTTTCCTCTCTTGGGAGAAGGGCTGTGCCAGGGATTTAACCATGTTGTTTTAAAACCTAATTAGCCAAAGAGCCCACCAAAACATGTACAGATGCCATTTTGTGAAGGTACACACATGCTCTGCATGGAAGAGCAACATTATCAGGGGATGTGGCTACAGACCTTTTCTGCTTACAAGGTACTTGTGTAAGATATAAATGAAGTAATAGATTGATTTGTGTAGCTTTAATTTATTGCTGAGCCTCTCCAAAATAGGGATATTATAAAGTCTTTACAGGACTGAAGAATCAGGGACCAATAGTTATTGCAGACAGGCTAACAAGATAAACATCATAGATGTTGCTCAGATATGCAGACATCATAAGTATACATATAATACCAGCATTTTTAAACATTTCCCCTCATTCACCAACTCAATAGGTACTTTTTAGTGATAGTCATGGCTCGAATATTATCCAGTCACTATCCATAATGTATTTTGAGGGCTGGGGGAGGTAAAGGAAGCAAAAAACCTGCAGAATCACATTAAGTTTCTCATTTAGTTCTACTTACATATTCATGAATTCATCGGCACCAGTGGTTTGAGATCTTGCAACTCCATATCTCCTGATTTCTGCCACGTGTGCTTAGTGAGGCTTAGAAAGTGGACTTTTATTTTCTTCTTCTAAACAGTCTAGAAGAGTTATATGGAATCATTAATCATGAAAATCAGTATCATTCCAAACATCAGACTTTGATAAGATGATAAATGACATTCCTACTATACGTCGCAAGCTTGGTTCATATTTTGTACCCTCTTCAAATCTGCTCAAGTAGAGTGTAAACCAGTGTCACATTTAATACATTACAGCAAGAATACCTAGTCTGTTGCCTGTTGCTTCAGAAGCATCAGATTACAAAGATGTTTAACAGAGGGGTTTTCCTTTTTTTTTTCCCCTCCATTGAATGCTTCAAACCAGTTTGGCAATCTTTAAAAGGTTAATGAGTACTGTCTGCTACAGAATGCCAAACTGATTTAATCCAGAAAATGAGAAAACATTCCTAAAATGTAATCAGCTGTCACTTAGAAAAATGACATACAACAAGATAAAGGTGTTTTACATTTAATTTCCTAAGCAGAACTTTGGAGAGGTCGAAAGAAAACGTCAGGTGGTTCCTGCACAAAGTGCGTCTCATTCCAAAATCATTTCTACCTGGAAAAGCAAACAGTAGTCATTCAGTGCCCTGGTTTCTTTCCCTGCAGGTTGTCACGGCCTTGATTCTCCTTTTCATGTGCAGCACCTTGCACGTGTCTCATTGAGTGGCAGCCTTTGTGCATCCCAGTCCTCCTCCAGAATCTCAGGATGATCTGAGCACAGCACAGCTGGGACAGTGCACAGGAGCCCAGCAGTTTCAGGACCTCCTTCTTGTCCTTGGGGATGCCTTCTTGGGGCTGGAGGAAGTCTCCTTCAAGTCTATTCTTCCTGGAAGTGTAGAGAAAAATGAGATTGGGTGTGTGGGCCGGGGCAGTAAGAGAAGGCAGCACTTCTTTGCTCTGTGCAGACCACACACCCAGGAGCACTCCTCTGCCAACAGCTTTTCGACATGGACCCATGGACAACAGAGCTTCAGAGGCCTTGCACTTATCTTACCAACATCTGCTGCAGGCCAGCTTGGCCGGCACACATTCTATAGTATTGGCAAATCTTCAGAAGAGTTGTAGAAATTACATCATTTTTCCTGAGTTGAAATGCTAAGCAATTTCAAATTGATGAAATTAAGAAAACAATTTCAAATAGTATGATCTCAGAATAAATGTAATGTCTTACAGATCTTCAGACACTGCAATTTCCAGTGATCCTGAAGTTCTTGTGACAGAAACGAACTCCAAGCTGGCTGCCAGATCCTGCCCCTTTACACAGCACCATCCTGCCACGCTCTTTACACAACATTTCTGCATCACTAAAGCCTTTAGTAGTGATACCTGACACTGAAGGCTTTTGACCTACAAGCAGTAAAGATACATAATTTTTATTTCTTTTATAGAGTAGAATTAAAAAAAAAAACTCCATCTTGAGTCACTTGCCAAAGACTGCTGGACATCCAAAGCATGGTCCAGTTTTGCTGCTTTCCCAGCTCCATTTTTCTGCAGTTTCTGTGCCCAGCTCCACAAAACTCCCAGGAATGACCCCCAGAACTTTTCTGAGGTTATCTGCAAACAAACCATTATTAGGTGCAAGTTACTTACTGATACTGTTGGATATGATACAACGTGCTTACTGCTCTTCTGACCACTTTACCCCTGCACTGCACTCCGCAGCAGAGGAATAAACAAGACCAGAATTTATTACAAAAATTTAATCCATTGACACCATAATTTTTAATTTTTTTCTTCACGGCCTCACTTTCTGTCAGCAGAAGGAGCCCTTCTTGCTTCATCTGCAAATTCACAGAAGTACAATGTGTTTCTGCTTGCTGGCTGGCATAAACCACCTTCCATACATTCTGAATGTATCAAGAATGCTGTAAAGTTTAAATTGGGCTATCTGCAATTAGCTATGTTTTTAAGAGTTTGTAGGCAATTTCAGAGCAGGGCTCTCCCATATTAACAGTTTCACAAGGAGGAAGCAGAATTTAAACAGAGGAAACAAACACAAACACATTCTTTATTTGATGGCAATGAAATTCATTTTTAAAAAAGTGGGATTGCAGTAAACGGATTTTTTTTTGCATGGCAGCTTCCTAGAGACAATATTTAATTAACTACTCAATTAATTAAATTGACAAAAACAAAAGTAAATTATAATTCTTGATAAACAATGTCACCTAAAAACTCATTAACTCAATTTTTATCACATTTGGAGTTGGTGTAAGTCTAATGGTTTTTTAGTTTACCTGCAGTAATGATTGTTTCCTTAATGGTCTTTTATTTAATAGCATACAGGGAGGAGCAACACCAGATTCCTGGAATTTGGAGATAGACACAGAAAAGAAGTTACTTGCCACTAACTGAGAGGTTTTCCTCCAGCCAGCTCAATGTAAGGAATTGCTACAAACAAGTATTTTTATTCTGGGTCTTTACAGAGAAGTTCTGGTGTTGGTTATATTTCCAGTGGTTTCAACAAATACACAGAAAAAGAAAGCATTACTAGGTTTCACAGTGCACTTGAGGAAAATTTGACAGAAAAGTATAAAGTGAAATTTGACAGAAGAGCAGCAAGTCTAATGCTTACTGGTCTTTCTTATACCCTTTAAATAATATAGAGGACAAAAGAACAGGAAAAGAATATATTTCCCAGCCCCGTTATGTCCAAGCATCTTGTGGGGGTTTTTTTCTCAACACCTCAGAAACAAAGACAAGAAGGGTAGTAGCAGGAGGAACAGGGACAAAACAAAAATGATGAAACGCTGCTTGTCTCTTAGCTCATGTGAGCTTTCCTCAAGGACTGTCCTGTACCTTAGTAAAGCATGAGAGTCATATCCTGAGCACCTCTGAGCCCTGCCAGAGTGCTGGACAGGCTGCAGTGCCTGTGGAAGGTTTGGGAGCAAGACCCCACAATTCCCTCTCTGCTTGGGAAGCCCAAAACACAGCTTGGGCCTGGCACACATTTCCTACCTTACCTTCCTTCTGTGGAGACATTGAGTTGTAAGCTTAGGAGCAGACTGCAAACTCTCTGGGACAAGCAGGAGGGTCTGGTTTAAAGGCATGGTCCTGCAGCAATATAAAGGAGTGGCTTTTAATAGTAACGACATCTAGGAGCTCATGCTTCAACAGTATGCTGCCTGCAAATAATAACTCTCTAATTAATCAGCTGATACTTTGTTCAGGATCAGCAATAACATCTCCACATCATCTCACTCTCTCCTGGTGCAGTGGGTGCATAGGACAGTGGCTGTGGTGAAATACAGCAATACCCACAGCTACCACACATTCCCAGGTCTGGCAATCGATAGAAAGGACTCCGTCTCTTTTATTTTCTATCACCTCTTTAATGTCTTTATTGATACAGTACTTAAAGTTTGCCAGTAGCTCATACATATTCCTATATCCTTTCTCTTTCGCAGTTTAGAGTACGATACAAACAATAAGAAACAAAATATATTACTTTTCTAAACAGGCAGGAAGGTTTAAAGATTACTGTGTAGTATGGTTTGATATAAATCTGTTGATTGTCTGTGTGCAGTACTTCAGCTCACATGGAAACTGCACATTTACATAAGGATTCTCACTGTTTTGAACGGACTTTAAGTTCAAACTTATTTACAATCACTTATTTCAATGAAGACTGAGAATCAAAAAATTAACCATACAGTGAGAAAACTGGCCTGCAAATACAGGGCTGCACCAGCTCTCCAGACTCCTCATTTCCCCACCCCAAACTGCAGTGCCCCTACCATGCTGCCTGCTCACCTTCTGCAGTTCCAGGCTTACATGCTCTCTCAGTCTCCAGTTGAGCCCGTGTCTTCAGAGCCAAGGAGACACATGTGACACAGCTGCCCAGCCTTGACATGGCCGTACAGCACCTTTCAACTCATCCTCCACAGACTTCCAGTTGGTGCTTACCCGAAATTTAAATTGTAGGTCGATGCGGCTGAAAAAGAAAAATTAAAAACTGCTGGATATGAAGTGTTTTGAAAATAAATTACTTGTTTCCTCAGTCATATCTAGGAGTAACAATACCTACAGCTAATAAGGCAAACCAAAGCCATCCCAAGTAGTCTTGTGTGCATGCCACTGGCTGACAGCACCTCAAGTGACCCTGCCTCAAATCAATGGCTGAGTGCTGGACTTCACTCCTACATACAACAATTATATGATATAAATATGAAGATCCATCCTAGGTGTTCACTGACACACCCTTCTTCATTAAGATAATTGCTTCTCCCTTTTACTTAGCCTGGACAAAGCTCTCTCATCTTGCCAAGACTTTAGAAGATTTAGGGCATTGTGTGGTTTTTACCATTTAACAAAAGTGGAGAGGTGAAGGTACTGTCTTGCTTGGAGACAACCATGCATGCAAGTGCTGGACCACAGGTGCTCCAGTAAACCCCACATATCACAGCAGTGAACGCTGAACTCCAATGATTAGATGAACACACTTAATTAGGCTAAAAAGTGAATCTGCTTTTTGTTTCCCACTACAAATCATGAAATCAAGGAGGAACACTTCCCCTTAATTCACCCCAAACATATGTAACCTGCTTATAAACCCCAAGCTTATTTTGGTCTTCAAAGATAATTAAAGAACAGACAGTTCTGCCTAAAGTCTCAGTAAATTAATCACTGGCACAGAAGTTACTGATTGTGTCTGAATATCTCTCCCATCTGACGATCAAAGGATGGTTTCTGCTGTCTTGACTGTTCACCTTAAGTGAACCTCAAAATCAAACACCTCTGAATCACACCTCTAAAAAAGCAGTCGTGCACTCTGCTGATGCTATTGCTGCTTTTGAATGGCTCCACAAAGACAAAAATAATGGAAAAAGCTTTCTAAGGTTTTGTTTTCGTCAAAATGAATGGCTAAAATGATGTCTTTTTATTCTCTGGCCTCAAATATCTTTTCACAGTTCAGAATCATTGCATACTCTTCAGTGATTGCTTTCACTAAGAGCAATATTTTCACAAAGCACTTTAACTAATATGTTTTCCCTATTTTTCAGGACTACCCAGCATAAATTTCCTGGTGGTGAAATGGCTGAGTCCATTCCTGGGTGAAGCACCCTAACACAGCTGATAGTTTTGGGGAGTTATTGTAGAAAAAACCCTGAAACCATCAACCTAGCACACAGCAGCAGGCAAAGGCAAACATCAAGTGGCATCAGCAAGGGGATAAAGCAGTAAACAGGAGGTGACATATTTTCTACAGAAGATGATCCTTAATAGCTGTAACCCATATGGAGCTCACCCAGACCTGCTTGCAGAACTGTGCTGCAGGAAGCACAGCACTGCCTTGCAAAGGGTGCACCGTAGGCCAGAGAAGGTGATACCAGGTCTCTAGAATCTCCGTTTTAAGAAAAGGCTAGGGGGGTTGAGTTATTCTACCTAGAAAATAACAGCCACAGATGTGACCTAAAAGATATTTTAACAATTATGGGAAGGCACTGATAACATTCTTAGGGATGTTTTGGTCACAGTGGCAAGACACTCACAAAAAGAGAAGTGTAAACAAAAATATGGGATTAAAGAAGAATTCAGCAAACTCAACTATTTCATGCATAGATAATAAAAAACAGAGGTAGTGTTCATTCTCACTGAAGTCAATGAATAATTATCATTGATCTGAATTAGGTAGAGCTATCCTGCAGTAAATTCCCAAGATGAACAAAACCTTATTGCACAGCCATTAAAATGATGTTTTTCTCAGCTATTAATTTCTGAGCAAAAGGAGCAATGGAAGAGAGAAACAACCCAAACAAATGGTTAAATTACAGTAGAAAGAACAGATGACATTTCTTCTTTCTACCTGGGAGATCACATATTAAAGAAAGTTTCTGGATCTGAGTTTTCCTGGGCAGGCACAGAAAGCTGTATTTTTCACACGTGAGAAGCAGATGTCTATGAACCAAGATTTTACTGCTTTTTGTTCCTGTCTGTGCATTCAGAGATGGGGAAGAGAAATTGTTGAACATTGCCACTTGGACAAGAAACCAAGGCCATAGGAGCGGGGATCTGTATCCTGCAAATCAGGTCACTGTTGAGGCTGATGTAGGCAGGAATGTGCCTGCCATTCAAACAAAGGAGCTGTGCTTCTCCTACCCAGAAGCACATGCGGGGAGAGAAGGAGCTTTTGTGATCCCTCACCAAGGAAAGGTATGGGTAACCATCAATCCTGCCTGAAACAGGGGAGAAGCAAGTTCATCCAGCACACTGCAGGAATGGAAATGCTTCCCAGAGCTCTGACAGAAATGCTGGACAAGCAGCTAAATTCCTTCCCAGAAACTGCTCTGGTGACAATGCAATACCTCCTGGCTCCCTTCAGCCCACCTCTTGCAATAAATGTCAGCCTGCAGCCGTGTTGGGCATAATTAGCCTATGATAATAAATTACCCACATTTTCAGGAAAATATTAGAGACCATCATTATTTGGAATAGAGCTGCATTCAGCTGCACAACCCTACCTAATATGATGGATGGAGTAGTCATAGCACTGAATACATTTATCCAGAATGAAGTGATTATTTCGAAGATGAACACAGTCAGATATAAGTGCATATGAATCATATACTACTGCACACTGGAGAGTATCAGAGTAGCAGGGGTTGTAGGTCAGCTGACCAGCCCATAGCTTTTAGTTGGTAGATTATTTCACACATATACCCCAGGATTTTAAAGCTCAGTCTCAAAATCCCTCTGAATTTAAAAACGATTCCATGTTTTCTCCTGGAAGGAGAAGAAAAAAAAAAAAAAAAAGATACAGGAAGGTTTTTTTTCTCCTGCCTTAGAGACAATCTCTGGTATTATTTGACTCCATTGCCTGCCCATAGATATTGCCTAAAATACCCCAGGCAACCATATTGTTAAAATAATTTTTCTGACACCTAGTTATTCTAAGAAAAATAAAGTAAAAAATTTAGGACTTCTTGTGAGAAATCACTCATGTCCAACTGACTGCAGGACAAAACAGGAATCATTAGAGTAGAAGAGTCTTATTAGCATTATAAGAAAACCATGCTTTTCTTTTTGACACGTTTTAATTCCCAACAACATTTCTTTGCTATTTTCCAATCATTTTAGTGAAGAAAATCATCCAGGATCATGGACAAGGCTCACAACTCTGTTCTGCAACAGTACCCTGGCACTGGCAGCATCTTGCCTTTTTTTCCACGTGTTCTGATAGTAGGGAGGGTCACTGAAGGCATCAAGCTGGCATGCCTGTGAATGAAGATGGGCTCCCTGCTCAGAGCCTGGGGTCTGCAAAGGACTCCGAACAAAGTTAGATGCTTTGAACAGAGTATTGGAATATGCAGCTATGTGTACATTTGCCTTTCCAAAATGCTGTAGCATAAATATAATTTCTACACATTCCTCTGAATTATGAGCATACTTGGTTTATGTGTTTGGAACAATGCACGGACACTTCAGGCAAAGGAACCGTACCTTGCAACTCAAGCAGAAACAAAGTTCAATGAATTTTTGGTTGTATTCCACGTTCTCATCAGCAGCAGCACTGGAAGAGGTGGTGTTTTTCCTCCCCTCGATCTGTTCCAGTCACAAAAAAAATTTTGCTACAAGAAGCCACATCTAGATTTCTGCAAACACAGGTGGTGTAGCCAGTTTGTGGAAAAGCTTGTTTACCAACAGTAGTAACAGTTGTATGAAACCTCTCCAACTGTGAAAAACGAATAAATTGACCTCTCTTATTGTGACCCAGACTCGTGAAAGCATCTGTTTGGATAAGAAAACCAAAAGCAATTTTTTAAAAAGCAGAAGTTATCTGCTGTTAGACATATTTAAGATGAGTTACCACTACACGTATGGCTGCTCTTTTTATATTAGATTTATTGTATTTCTTGATAGGTCATCAGTAAAAGATATTTATTACAACAGGCATCCATCCTAATATCTAAATGCCTTGCTCATTGTAAATCAGAATTTTAAGCTAGTTTCTGAACATGGTACTATTCATACCCTAGAGCCAAGTCATAACCAGTGAAAACAATATTATAATTGCATAAAACCTAATGTAAAGGGATATTTCTTTGGATATAAAGTGTTTTCTATATGAAATGAAGTCTAACTTTTTTTTTGAGATTTCCCCAAATTACATAATTGTTTTAAATCATGGAGCTGTTTAAAGGTAGGAATCAATACTACTCCCAAATTGCAAGTATTGAATATTTCAGACCTACAACAAATTCAGAGAGTTTAAATATTTTTGGATAATCTGAATATTTGTTTTCATACGTTTAACACATTTAGGAAGTACTGAGGCAGCAGAAGGTCTTTAATAATGCTTGCTGAAAGTGACATGCCAGTATAAACATAAAGCAATGTGACCCATATGGCAAAAAAATAAAAAATGGAGTGAACAGGGAGGAGCCTTTTATGGCTCAGTCCATATTCAAGAGCTGTGATGCTTGAAGGAAACACTAATGTTGCATCTAATTTTTCAGACTTTACAGAACAGTCTGTTACTTTTTCTTTGGATGGAAAGTCTGTACAAAGAGCTGAGTAAGCCTCTTCTGCTCTCCTGCACTGAGCTGTCTTCACAAAGCCCTAATGCATTGCTTCAGGGTTAGTGTTCAACCCCGAAAGGGCACTGCCACAGCACCTCTGATGTTAACAGGGAGAAAAAATTCCCTCTCCTCTTTTTCTCATGCGAGAGCAGTGTCTCTTCGGCTCTCCTCTCTTTCACCAGCTGATGACTAAGAACTTGTCAGGCAGAGTGAACTCCAACGTGAATAGGAAATATTAGAAAAATATTTTGTCTGTTTTGTTAGTGCTTTGGGTTCTCACCTGCACATGGTCCTAAAAGGAGAAATTTCCAGATTTCTTTACTCTTACTATAGAGGTATTTCACTCATAGTTTGTCTGTTCACCCGAAGAAGGCAAAAAAGGGAACATCACACCTTTCTGTAGTCAGACTTGTTTCTTCATAATTCCTGGTCAGTTGAGAAGAAAATGATTTCAAGGCTGAGGGATTGCAGAACAGGAGAGAGAAAAAGAACAGAATAAGAAATAGAAAATAGTGAACTTTCTGTTTTCTCTTTTGTTCTTTTAGATAGTTAATTGGTCTTTTTCAGTAAAGTTGATATTTTCACGTAGCTGCTCATGCCCCAGCCTAGGTAAAAATTAATCAAAACTTATTACTCCTTCAGAAACAGGCTGCTCCAGCATGGGTCCCCCACAGGGTCAATAAGTCTTGCCAGCAAACCAGCTCCTGTGTGGGCTGTTCTCTCCACTGGCCCACAGGTACTGCCAGGAGCTTGCTCCAGCATGGGCTTCCTACAGTCTCCTTCAGGAATCCAGCTGCTCCAGCATGGGGTGTTCCAGGGGCTGCAGGGGAATCTCTGCCTGGAGCACCTCCTCCCTCTCCTTTGCTGACCTGGGTACCTGCAGAGCTGTCCCTCTCACATATTCTCACTCCTCTCTTCTTTGGATGCAACTGCTTGTGAGTAATAACTTCTTTTGCTGCCTTCAATCTGTTATCCCAGTGGTGCCACGGCCATCTCAGATGGGCTCAGCCTTGGCCAGTGGTGGGTCTGCCTTGGAGCCGGCTGGAATTGGCTTCACTGGATACAGGGAAGCTTCTAGCAGCTTCTCACAGGAGCCACCCCTTTAGCCCCCCACCCCCACTACCTAAACCTTTCCACACAAAGCCAACAGCATTTCCCATATGCAGCTTACCTAGCCCATGTGTGCACATTTACAAAACAGACACACACTTGCAAATTTTGATGCTGGAATAATTTCATGACTAGAACTTGGCGTTTAGAAGAAAGAGGTTCTAGGTTAGTAGCACAAACCAATACCCTCTGTGTCAAGGCAGAATTAAGCCATCATATTTCTTTAAGTGTTAAAAATCCTTCCTTTATAAATTTCATAAAATGAACTCGAATATGGAATAGAGATGTAATGTTCATCTGCTTTGCTTTCCTGATAGGAGTTTGACTCAAATCCCAAACCTCTGAAGGTATAAGACAAATAGGAGACTTGCTCAAATTAATTTGCTAAAAGAACAGGTAATCATGGAAATTATCCCCACATCTGATGACAGGGAAGCCTGTGGTCATGCACACCCAGTCACCCACGCATCCTGTCACTGAAAACAAAGGATGCATATCAGAACTGAATTGCTAGGAAACCATGGCATAAGAGCTATTCATACATTCACAGGTAAATTAATTAGTAAATAAGCAGCAGCTTATATGAAGCTGCTGCATCCTCAGCAAACTTACAAAGCCACCAGGGGCAGCAGGTCAAAACCATAATTTTTTTCATTGTCATTCTGCAGGTATGTAGCAATTATTCAATGTAATGCACTAAATACAGGGTCAAGCTTTTTCCACAAAAGGCAATGTCAAAACTCCAATTGACTGCAATGGGAACAGAAATGGGCATTAAGGGGGCAGGCAGATTTTTCTCCATCTCCACTAAAATACATAATTACTTAATACATTCTTTGTAATCTTTCTCTAGAGCTGTTAGAACTCCAAAATATTTGTCTAGTCTTTGGACGTTGATTACTCAGAGATTATTGAATATACAGTAAAATTTTTAACTTACTGCTTTGCGAGGGTGTCTTCTATTTCTCTGTGCTTTTTGGTTACATTTTTACTGTCAGACCCCTGGGAGGTGTGTTTTGGATAGTCTTCCTTTTCCTTCCACCAGCCAGAAGGTTGCTAGAATTCACCTTCACCCCAGTCAAACTGCTCAGAGACCTGTTGCTTTGGAACAGTCACCATTGAACAAAAAAGTTTTACAGAAGATTACATGGAACTGAATTTCATCTCTGTCCATGGAGTCAGTGTTCCAGATCTCACTGAGACAAGGATAAGCCATTAGGTGGGATCTTAGTTTAAGCAAATCTACACATATTTTTCTCTTTTTTTCTCATAACTTTTGCCTTTCATAAACATTTGTAAACTATGTTTTCAAGTTTTTGATTTTTACAAATATATGCTATTTGATGCACTTTACCTTGCATTGGTTTGAGTTCTGCGAGTTAAGAAAGCTGAAGAACAGCAAGGCAGTGTTGATCCGAAGGCCTGGCAAAGCCTGCTCTCCTGCACTGCCTGTGTCCTCTGCACCACCACAGCATCCTTGCCAGAGTCCAGCAAGCTGCAGAGCAAACCTTTGTCTGAGCTGTACATGTCAGGTGGAAAGCTGACACGAAGCTCGGGAGGGAAGTTTCTTCCAGAGACTCTGATGACTCCAAACAATCTCCAGCCAGCAATAAGGCACCAGCACGTGCCTTCAAACCTGAAAGCCAGAGGGGAAAGTATCTATCACATTTGCATGCAAACACACATTAATCCTTTCTTACAATGTGTTTTGTCAGGTCACTACGTTTCGCAGTGAGGCTGCAGACACTTAGTTTCTCACTATTTTAAAGTGATAGAGTCTATGCAGCAATAAACATTCTTTATGTTTACTTTGGCTGAGGGTCTTCAACCATCTCCACTGAAGAGCCCTTACCTGCCACCACAAGTGACAACAACTATTTTACATCTCTTCTCAAAATTATATATCGCTGCCATGCAAATGTTATGTATAGCAATACAGGCAGACTTCCCATGAAATTAACTTTAAAAAATTCTTTCCATCCAAAATCAGTTTTTCTAAAAATGAAGCATTTCTATAAGGTGTTGCTGTTCTAAGGAAGGTGCATTTCTTTTGGAGTAACATAGTTGTCACCAACAACAGGAAAACATGATGACAACACCCTTATTTTCAGAAAAAGAATACTCTCTGAATGTCATGGCATCTACCAAGAGCTGTGTTGTACCAACAGCTCATAGCCAACCAGCTATGAAGAGAAAGAAATATTGGTGGAAGCAGTCTGTCACAACTGGAGTGGTAAAGTCCCTAACAGCAAGTACCTGCTGATCAGTAACCCCTGTGCATCAGATTTACTTTCGAAATAAAACCTTCAAGAAATACATGAATTTTGCTAAATCAGTATTTACATGAGTTTAGATAATACTCCTTTTTAGCTCCTTGTACAGTTTCTTAACTACAGAATCCAATTTTGATTTTATCTTAATTAAAAGAAGAGTAAAAACTCTAATTCAGTCTGTGCTCAAACTACTAAGATTGCATTGGTTTCTAGTCAGAGCAGTGAAATTATCCCAGATCCACTCAAGATTTACTTTAGACTGAAATGCAGTTTTCAGGGATGGCCAGATGAAGGTATTTAACAAACTTTTGGTAAATCTGGCCGGCATATCTCATTTCCGGGTCTAGTATCAAAAAGAATAAAAACTAGATAAAGTGTAAAGCATGTTTTTTCCCTCCAAATATAGAGGGATTTTGAAATTACGTCAGTGGTGAATTTAATATTAAAAAAAAAAAAAGCTATGATGGCTGCAGCGTGTTTAGGTAAAAATTAAAAGAACAAGACCAACCTAAGAGCACCCTTGGCATGGCTGCCCTTCCCAGCCTCCAGCAACTGATTGTGTGGGAGTTTCATGAGCTGGAGGATGAACCCAGCCCATTGTTCTGAATGACTGCTGGCGAGCTCTCTCCCACAAACTTCTCTAATCCATTTTGGTTTTCAGCCTCCATAACATCATAAAACTATGAATTCCAGCTGAAGAATCCCTTCATGTGTGTCCTGTTTCCCCTCACTTTTTCCCAAGGCATCTTCAGATCATCACTGGCTCAGATGCAGTTATAAATTCCAGGGTTTTGGCTAATACAATGTCGCAACAATTACTTTAGCAATACAAGCAGCTGAGCATTATGCTCCTGAAGGACAATCTTGTGTAATTTACATGAACTATTTTATTATCGTTGTGTCTTCTATATAAAAACACACTCATGCCACAACAGGGGTTTTAAAAAAGGCATCATATTTCACAATTTTAAGCCACCCTGCTGTATTTCTTGCTAATCCTGCTAATTTCTCCCTGATTACTTGCTAATAAGCTTTTATTACATTTAGTACATTTGAAAATGCGAGCATATTTTTGGCTGCTCACATAGGAGTACTTCTTTTATTGGACTTGCTTAATTCTAACTTGATTCCTTGTTCAATCATGGGAGCAGCAAGTTTCATGACCACTCCTACCATAAAATTCTTCCCATATTCTTTCCCAAAGGAGATGCAAGAGAGAAAATCAGGATCAAGGGTAACTCACGGTTCAACACAACTAAGGCCAAAAAATATTGTTACATTATTCACCCACTATGTAAAATTCACATGTGGATATCACAGAAAAGGGGTCACATACAGTTGCATCTGATCCTTCAGACTGAAGAATTCAAGGAAGTTTTATTCACTGTTTCAAAACACCTTCTCAATCACATTAGTACATCATAGAAAATCCTTCTCAGTCCTAATGGTACATTTGTTCTCACTTGCTATAAAGAACCATAAGAAAGAAGTTAAGCAGATATGCATGTATTTCTGCCTCAAAAAAAGTGCATTACTGGTGTGTTTGTCATGGGCTCGGAGATGAGGATACACCCCAAATCTCTACACCTGCAAACATACTTCCTCAAATTCAGGGGAAAACTGAATTTTGAGTTTTTTCACTTAGTTTAAGCTCATGGAGATTTAGTGCAGCAGGGAAGCCTCCCCCATCCCCAGCCTTGGCTCAACCCTTCCATTCAGACTGGCACTGCTTTTTCTACAAGAGTGGTTCAAGATCAGCCCCTGGCTCAGGAGCTGGTCCTTACCAAATGCCCAAAGCTTCTGACCCTGGTGCAATGCTTTGGAAATGACTTGCTAACAAGGGTTTGTCAAAATAAATTTTTAAAAACACATGGGAAAAATCTAAGGTAGCGGCAAGCAAACATATATCAAGATCAGTAAAAAATCAAAGCATGAATGTACAAAAATGCAAACAACCTCCCCCAGAAAATGGGTCCTGTTCTCAAAGTTTGCATTCCTGTGACAAATGCACAAACAAGGCAGCACTTGGTGTTGCTAACCATGGTGTTTGAAGAATGTGCCTCTGGCTTCTCTTTTATAGCATTTCCAGCCCAGCCCTTTTGTCTGTGGAGATAGGCTAATATGTAAATGCTTCCACAGTTTCTTCAAAATAAAAAGGAGGTCCTGGGAATTGAAATTCTATTTATATTTATCATAACTTGATAAGATAGAGTGTGTTTATTTAAATACCCTACCATTATTTCTTCTTAACAACAGGCAGCTCTGAAGTGCAGTTATAAGTCTGTTTACACCACACAGATATCAAATTGACTTGCTAATGGTAACTTTTATTCGGTATCCATGGGTTACTGTGTCATGTGATTTGACATCAAGTACAGACAGTGCTGATTAGTAGCATCCAGTTCTGTCCATCTCTGTGCATCACTGAACCATCTGGTCATTTATTCACTAATAAGCCCCTAATGGCCCAAATATTCACCGGCCTGTCATTGTGACATGGCATAAAATGCCTACATCTTTCAACTTGCTTTGACATGTTGCTTGTTTCACATCAAAACCCGTCATTTACAGGAAAAGAGCTCAGAGGGGTAAAAACTTGACCTAATCTGCAGTGTTAACACAAAGACAGAGGCTTTGTTATCTGGTAGCCTGACTGAAAGCATGTAAATGGGCATGAATTCATTTTGTACATTTTTCCATGTTCATTTTACAACATTCTTTAAGATTGGTATCATTCCTAATATTGGTTTTTATGTGGGTTTTGCTGTGAAATCTCTTTTCTTTATCTGTTAATATCCTTAGGAGTGCTTTAAAGAGAGCTGGATTCCCAGAGATGTTTTTCAGTTTTCTACATGGAAAATATGCATCAATGGGAATATTACGGGCAGCCACGGAAGTTTTCTAAACCCTTCTATTAAAAATTAGTATGAATGATAATTTTACCTTGCATTTCTTTTATCTTTGCCTAGATAGCAATAGCCAGTGTATTACTTTCTGCCCTAAAGGATGTGAGATGCGATAATTATTTCCAGTTTAGTGTGTTAGATTTTGCAGAATCTTTGCAGATGAGAAGAATTTCGCAGTATATAATCACATTGCGTGTTACTAGCTTAACAGTCATGAATACTTAGTAACTGAAAAATCTCCCTCTTCAGTCCTGTCACACAAAATTGCTGGAGAAGAAGGAGGTCACAATCAATGCTTTATTTTTTTTTAATCTTACTGGATATAGCCACAGTTAAAATAGTTTAAAAAAAGCAAACACCCATTAAACTAATTGCTGTTGAAATCTTGGTTAATACATCATTAAAATGTGATTAAAGCATGATGTAATTGATTGTAACTAGAACACTTAGGGTGGTTTTATTGCTCTGCAGTCATTGGTGTGATGGGACACATAATTCACCCAGTATGTTAGCTTCTCTTGGTGTGTGCCTCTATTGGCACACTAGCTCCTTGAAGCAAGCATACTCTGCTCCACAAAAACTTCCATTGTGTCACCTTCTGGCTGCTACACTGGGTGTAAAGTGATAAGTAAAGCAAAAATAACGATATTTTAACATGACAGAGATTTGCTTTTTTTTTTTTTAAATAACTGTAGTGTTTTAAATAATCTGTTATTTTCTCTTTTTTTTGTGGGCTGACATTGTGTATGTTGCTGGTGGTAGTTCCTGTTAACAACATGAACATTATCCAGGATAAAATCCTCTGACTGTGCCTGCTAGTAAATTTTATCAGAGAATTCAGGTCAGCTAATGAATCAATTTGAATGTTGGCATCTTCATGCTGAGACTCAATCAAGTCTAAATTTCATTTAATTTTAGTTAGTTTACAATACTTGCAGTCAAATCTTTAAGCTGGTCTTAGGACACATACACAGAATTTAGCAAATGCATTCAAATGTTTCTGGTTTTTGATTATTCAATTCACCAATCCTTGCTGCACAATGTGATCCTCAAGGGCATCAACAAACACATTCAATCCTGTCTTATAAGCTTGAGAATACCTTTTGCACTTACTCAGAGCCCTCAAACCTTGAGAGGGCTGAAAAACAGTTGTGTTTTGTGAAAAATATTGAGGTTTTGAAACTAATCTCTATTCAACATTAAATAAACCCCAACAAGAACCAAGTCAGTCAATATATGAAGTGATATTTGACTCCCTAAATGGGCATCTTATTCATAATGCTGTTAATGTCTCTCACTCTTAAAAAAAAAAAAATCCCATCTGATAACATGCAAAATCTTTTGAAAATATTTAATCAAAGTGAAAAATTTCTATCAACAAAGAAAAAGTCTGTTCTGATGACCTGTCATCTTCTGATAGAAAAATCAGTTTTTTCAATAACACAGGTGTTGATCAATTCAGGATATATTCCCGTTTGTGCAAATTAGACTTAATACCAAAATACTAAACGTGGGTTCTCAGATCCTTGTAGGATTTGGGTTTTGGTTCCAACCTTTCTAACATGCTGAGCATTCTCAAATCAGTACTTACAACATTAAGTAATGTTAAATATATCTATTGAGTACAAGTGGTATCTGGATAGTCATTCTTTTGCATCTTAGTTTTTCAGATTTTAAAAATAAAATAGATTCATGTTAGCTGAAAATTTTCATTTTAGCTGTTTCAGTCCTACTGACACTTCCAAGAAACTTTTACAGTTTTAATTTTTTTTCAGATACTGAACCTTTGAAATTAAGTTTTTCATTTTTATTATTTTAAATTTAGTTGAAATAAAAGTGATTACTTGAAATAAATCAGAAAGAATAAAAGATACTGTTTTACTTAGGTACATTATTGAAGTGAGCCGGTTTGTTATTGAAAAAAAATTATAATATTGAGTAAGAGAATGAATTTTGACTACTGCCATGACCCTGATGTCTCTCAGGGAAGATGTGCTGTTTGCCTAATGGGCAGTGTCTCAGAAAAATTTCAGTTCTGCTCAGTGCCTAATAAGCCTGGGCTTACCACCATCTCTCATGGAATAGCGCTGGTGGAATGGGAAATGGATAGAAGTGTTTACTTCTGTGATTTAGGGGAAAACTTCCTCAAAAGAGTTACACTGTTCTGTTTGGAATAATGTTTTTTTCAGGAAGATACAGCACAGAATATCTTAAATGCATCTTGAACATTGTGTTTTATCTTATTACAAGATTTGCAAAAACTTAAATGATGTTGTTAGTAGCAGGAATGCAGATACAAATGGCACATTTTTTAAACTAAAAAGGCATGATTCATTTGAACAAGTGTAAATGTGTCACGCAATGACAGTTGTAGGTATTGGGTGGTAATATCTGCAATCATCAGCTGGCTTATTCTGAATACAGAACACTTACAAAAAAATTTATCCTGTTTTTAACTGTATAAATGCAAGAGCATATTTCTAGCATGTGCAGTTAACAGCAGAAAGACAACTGTGCACATATTGGTGATGTACAGGTATTTCAATTATTGGGCCATGACTTCAGCTAGATGCCTTTGAATCAGAATTAGCAAAAGACAGCACCACCTATTTTTTTAAAAACAAAAAAACCCAGAAGATATGAACCAATTGCTTGGCCACTGCTAAAACTCAAAAGCTGTACTTTTTCAGGAAAAGGCATTTTTAACTGCTGACCTACTGCACTTACCAGACACAAGTGGGTGCATCCTCAAGGTGGCCATTTAAGAAGCCAATTAATAAGTATTTAAAAGAAATCTTATTATTACCATCTGAAATACAAGATTGCTTTTATATCACACTGTTTAACCAAAGATCATACAATATTAAAAAGGGGAATGGATGCTATTAATAAATTTAAAGCAGATGAAAAAAAATGCATTTGAACAGATGAGAAAGGAGTTAAAAAATGCTGCAAGCCCAATCAGTGGAGTAGCACAGCTGTCCTGGACACATTGCTGCTATTGACAGGGTAACTTTGGCCACCTTCCCCAGACCTCTTTTGCAGAGTGTTTAATTCCTTGCTCTTCAGAATAAATAAGAGTATCTTAACACTGGTAGCATGACAAACTGTCTCTCTACAGCAAGCAGCAATGCTTCATTTTTAATGCATTTTTAATTCAATGTAATAACAAGGAAATAGTTCCTGGGCACTGATGACAAAATCTGCCACCAAGCTTATAGACACTGAAACAGCAGCATATTGCTACTGTTCACTTAGATGGAAATTAATGTGGTAACAGCACGTTTTAATACTGAAAGCCAGAAATGTAAATCTGTTAAACCAGCCTCTAAGTATTTTTCTTGAAAATATCCATTTCACACATACAAGTGTTTGTGCAAGTGGTACGTGTACAACCAACTAAAACAGCAAGCATTAATTCTGCATGCTTTTAGATTAGATAAGATCATAATGGTATTTTTTAACGTTCCACTTAATTACTTCCCAATCCTGCAAAGACATTTATGCATTTGCTTAACATTTCATAGATGAATATTTCCATTGATTTAATATGTATCCAAGTCTTTGAAATATTAGGGCCTGAGCACAAGGCTAATTATATGCAAAGAGCATTTGTAACTCTTTTTATGACATCAAATGTCCCATATTTGAACCTAAACAAGCCTACTGCTGTGGTTAATTGATGACTTTCTATTAAACATTTTACTTGGAAAGCGAGTGGTAAAAAAATTGAATTTTAAACTTGCATATTTGTGTATCCAGACCCAAAGTGATGCTGATCATACAGAAATAAACATTGTTTACTAATGCAGCAGAAGTACTGTTGATAAATTAACCACACTATAATCAAGAATCTCAAAAATAGCATATGGGTCTGCATTGGCAGACACACAAAGTGCACACTGGGTGCACCCACGTGAGAAAATTTATAAAATTCACACCCATTAGTACTTACAAACTGTTAAAAGAGAAGCTGTAATTAAATAAATCCTAGGTTGGATTAAATAGATATTGTAAGCTGCTGAACAGGTTATAGTGATATTCATAAGGTGATTTGAGATACTGACCTAGTTTTTTAGTGATTGTAGTCTGATTCCTTCTTTTGAAACTATCCTCACAACCACTCTGACCCATCACACTGGTTTCAAACTCCCCTTTTTTACTACAGCAATGTCAAACATTTTAATAGGTGATACAGAGGAGCAGAAGAACAAACAGTCCACTTCCACACATGCACAAAGTTATCAGCCTCCTCGCGTTTCCAGACCCACTAATCACTCACAAATGATCTGATCCCATGTTTGCTCCCTGAAGTAATTAACTAACAAAGGTGATTATCCCAGGTCACCAGCAGGCTACCAAGAAGCGATTGCTGCCACAAACAGAACGTCTGGAAGCGAGAAAACCACAACTGTGAGAGCAAACAGATAGCTTTGCACATGGAGTGCTCTCCTTTGCAATAAGAAAAGAGTGACTTGAAGTCCCGCACGTCAGCTGCACTTTGGTACAACAGAGACTCTGAGCTCTACAGCAGAGATGCATCAAACGCTGCTTCGCCTGCCTACTTAGGCAAGCAGTCTTTCACTGTATTCTACCAGAAACCATTGTTGCTGTAGCTTATTTTTAAAGTTTGCATGGAAACTAACAGAACCCCACGAGGGTCCTTGGGTGACAGAAGCTCTGCCACATACTGCATTTCCTGCCAAGATATTAATTCATGTATTTTAAAATTCCATCACAGAAAAAATATGGTTGGTACAGCAGATGTTACGTCATCACTAACATTAACAAAACCTTTGAGCCTCCATCAGTTGAAATGCACCCATCATACAAAAAGTAAGAAAATATATTTGAGATAGACCTGTCATATGGGCCTATCACTAAAGTTTGTCACTAACAACAGGCTTTCCTGGCTCAGCGATAGAAGGCTTTATGTATGTTTTCTTGATCCACTCTATCTGATGACAATTTCATTTGTGAACTGGCTTTCTATGAAACTTCTACTACAAAAACCACACGTTCTCTCAGCAGTCAGTCTTTAAAAAAAAAAAAATCCATTTTGTTCTGGAAACACACCTCCTAGCAATCTACCTGGAGTCTCTTGAGAGATTCTTAGATTTTAATATGTACAAATCAATCCAAAATTAACAGCCTTTAAGGATGTACAGTAATTCTGAAAAGAGAACCAAAACAAAATCACAGATGCTTTAGTAGGAAAAAGGTTCATGGTGTACATCCACCACAGGTCAAATTAAAGCTGTAGCACAAGGCTTGATCTTGCTCTACAACCAAGCGTAAGAGAGAGCATTCATTAGTGTGCATTTCCCAAAGGGCCCAGTCCTGAAGACCTTGCTCAGGCAAGCACTTTTTGGTTTGGCTCTAAGAGCTCATATTTTCACCCTTCAACCATTGCCCTGCTGCTGCCTCCTTTCCCCCCTCTGCACTGAGCAGAAGGTGTCCTTTGATCTGTGACACCACCAGTTTTGCCACTGGAAATGGGCAAAAGTATATCCTGTTTTGCAGTGAAAGCCAATACTAAATACAGGCAGAACTGCTCTTCCTTCAGCCCTTTGCATGTATCAGAATCTATTTCTGCTGAGAAAAATCTGGAGGAATATCTGAGTCATCTTTACCTGCCTATTGCAAGAATGACTTGCAGACAAGAGCAGAAGTAGGAGGAGCATGGGAACCATTCCACACAGGTTATTGCTCTTGGAAAATCAAGCATTGCTGCTTTTTTTCTGCTATTATACTGTTAAGTATCTAAATTTTGGATGTAGTTAAACTGAAAGACCTCCTATGTTTTTCTCAAACTTGCACCCTACTTTCCTCTTACACACTTATTCATCCCAATCCAAATTTATGGGCAGTGTCAGCAGCCCAGCTGTAGTGGCAAGACCCAATGCATTTGTTCTTTGCATTCCAAGTTCTGACTCGTATTCTTTTCTCACGTAACACATCCAAAATTCAATTTTCAGAAATAAGCATTAGGGCACAAATCACCAGACCTTTCCCTCCTTTGTCATGCTGCACTGCTCACTTACTTTAAGAGAAAGATGAGCTTCCCTTTAGCTGGCTTACATCCAGAACTAATTATCTGAGATTAGTGACCTACACAAAACTCACTGATTTCAGAGAAATTCACCAAGCAGGCTCCAAAACAAATGCAGAAACCATTTTTTTATTCACACTGACAATAGCAGTTTATTTAAAGTATTCTTTCCTTCTCTAAAATCATGTAAGGAAATGCAGATAAAAGTAGAAACTAGGAGGGTGTCACTCGATGGTTTCAGATATTCTATTAACAAATCTCGCCGGTTTTATACATTTATTTACATTTTCTTTTTCCTCATTGATTTACTTCCTTTATTTACCCCCACAGGGTAAATACTTCTCCTACTGAAGACTATACCCTGTCATTACTCTGTTTCAGGTCTAATTTTTGTGCCTTTTCCTTCATCAGTTGTGTTATGCTTTGTCCAACTAGCCAGCTACGGCCATCAGCCCTGGCAAGTTTCTAGTGTAAGCAGAAAAAGGAGAAAATAAGAGAAAAAAGGGCATGAGGATAAGCCTTTCCTTTACAGTCCAAACCAACAAGGATTGATAAACTGTTCTAGATAAAGACTGTCTTCTCACTGGTATGAGCATCTGATAGTAAAATGAGATGTTAAGTGCGGAGATAAACACCACAATAAAGGAATAACAATGCTGTTACTAGTATTGCTTCTGCTTTGACTAATTTTCTTGTGACAATTTAAAAATGCTTCCCAATGACTGAGCTCAAAGCCGCTGTACACAGCGCTTGGCACAATCTTGAACAGTAGCAAGGGCAGCTTAACAAAAGCAGCACGGAGCATCTGCACGGGCTGGGCTGGATCCTGCTATCACACACAGCTCCCTCTCCTTTCTTGTCACCCTCAGTTTACAGCAGTATTTTCACAAAGGCCTTTGTGCATGACCCTTGCAGGGGATGCTGCAGTTTTGAACAATTCACCATCATTGTTGATTTTTAACAATATTAAGGCCATGGCAGCCAAATCTATTTACATGCTCAGGACAGTCACTGACTTTTCCTAGGGGATCACAGGTACCTAAAATCTAGAGCTAGGATCATTCCCAAGTTCATGTGTCATGTAAGGAACTCCATCATATCTGAGCCTCTTAAATGCAATGAAAATACTTTCTCCTCCAAGTCAGGATGACTTCTCTGGGACAGCAAAGTTTCCCTAAGTTAGAGGTTTCTCACAGTTTAAATGAGAGAAAATTGTTTGTTAGCAGTTCCCAGCTCATTTTCAACACATAAAAGAGAAGCTTAGTTTAGACTACTTAGCCCAACAGGTTAAGGATGCTAGGAATTAAAAGTTTGGGTTTGGAAGGATTATATCACTGGAAAGAGAATAATCAATACTATTTAGTTTTGGCACCTTTATATTCTTTTAATTTCTACCTACTGTAAGAAAAACAGTGCTAGGCAGCATTCCAGAAAATGTTGCTGAAACAAAGTATAATATAGAGGGCTGTAACTTTTAATAAAAGAAAGAAACCAAGATCCCAAAATAAACCATTCATATTTAGTCGTATGCTTGTCTGTAGAAGGAGCATAACTTTTATATTCATTCCAAGACTCAGTCTTTTGACTGAGTTTATACTGGCAATATTCTATTCTATAGACAAAATTGCATCAGCCTCTAGGACTGCATGTTAAAGCCAGAAGGATTATCTTCATATATAATTAAATCCAATGTGCAAATAAGTAGCGCTTACTGATACAAACTGTAGCGCTTTCTTATTCTGAGCATAAAAGAAATATAGTCTGAATGAAGTCAAAGAAATTAGGGGATGCTCTCTTTATAAAGGAAACATTATAATGTGGTTGCAGAACTTCATTAATTCCATTGACTACATCATTGAGGGGAGGTGGTTGTTTTTTCTGCTTTGTTGTTGTTGGTATTTTCTTCAGGTTTTTTACAATTAACTAAGTTTGCACATTTTAAATTTTTTTTAATGTGTAGCACTGTGAAAGAGTATCCTAAGCATTATTTGCTTATTTTCCCCAAACTTGTCAAATGAACAGCTGTGAAAGTGTTCAAGCATTTATATCATACACAGACTTGCTGGATTTGAATTTTGCATGGTGTTGAACCAATCTAGAACTTCAGCTCAAAAGGGCAACCTCTAAGTCTACAGACAATAAGCATCCTGTTACTACATATAAAAGAATAAGTCACTTCAACGTTCTAATTGTTCTAGTGTAATCACAATCCATGTAGATATTCTGTTTCTTCCTCAAACAGGTAATTTCCTCTGATGTTGATCAGAGGAGAATTTTAACACCTCCCTCAGTTTAATGAAGGTAAGATTCCTGCCATGTAGTAATAATTTAAGTTTATAGTACAGAGTGTTATAGGAAGAAAAGGCAGAGGCAACAAACTGAGGAGACCAAGACCCGTCGCTCCCAGTTCTACTTCAAGTCTGAATACTTACTGGCTGGAATGGTCTCAAGCCTCACTTGTTACTTAACCAGTTTCTTCACAAAACAGAAATACCGGTAGCAGAGTCTCAGGGGCACTGAGGAAAAAGAGTTGAGATGACCCATAGATCCCAGGAAAAGATTAATTTCTCTCCTGAGTTTTGTAAGCCAATGAATCCTGTCAGAAATTAAATGGTTGTGAAAGAAATGGTCATATACATTTATTCGTACACTTTTTCTAAACTCCATTAAAGCTACTGCTTGCAGACCTTCAGCAAAAGATGAGAAACTTTTTATTTATTCTCTGAGAGAAAAGCCTTCTGTGTATTTAACTTACACTTTATTTGTTTTTAAAATATATTCAGGCACTCCTGTGTGATTTCTTGCTAACGCTTAATGAACCAAATCCTTTTAGATATTTGTCTACAGCTGTAAAATTCTCAGCTGGCTTCTTCCTCAAACTAGAGGTTTTAGCCCCAACTTATTAATGGATGCCAGTGAAAACATCAACTCCAGAGACCTTCCCAAGTGCCTTGTTCAGCCCGCTGCCCTTTACACTTTGCTTGTAACCGATAGAGAGCCTTAACGTGCATATCCACAGGTGTGTAAGGCAGTCCAGGAACTACTATCTATGCACTGGTATCACCCTGAAGGGCAAGCCAGGCAATCAAGCATCTTGATTTAGTCTCCATGCAAAAGGTCAGATTAGGCGCTCTCTTGAGGTCCTCACTATGTTTCTGATTCTGTGCTCATGCTGTGACGCCTACAAGAAATCCAATAGCTAGGTAAAGTGGGGTTGTAAGGAACATGTGATGGAAAAAAAATCAGCATTTGTTACTCAAAACCAGAGAAATTCAAAACTATCACACACAGTCCCCTATCTGCCCTTTCTCATTATTTTTATTATTCTTTATAGACAGCCTAGCTAAACAACAAGCTTTTTATGTCCAGGATGGCAGCCAAACCCCCACAAAGAGGTTTGACTACCTTGCCTCACCACTTAGGTAGGGTCTGCACACCCAGTACCTCAGCTCCTACACTGGCAACTGAGACTTCTGCCACAGGGAGTTTCCTCCCTGGCACACGGCCACCAGCTTGACCAGAGCCCTGCACAATGTGCCCCCTGCTCTTGAATGTGGAAACCTAGCAATGGTGCTTTGTTGCCCACTGGATGTCCTGTTTGAGGGCATCATACCCTTCCTCACAATCCAGGTAGGAAAAGCTGCTCAGCAGGCAGACAGTGATTGCTTGCATTAGCTGGAGGTTCAACAGTGCTTTCCAGAGTAGTTCCATATAGGGAGTAATTCAGTGTGGGAGTAAAGAAAACCAGCAGGGAACCCGGTGAGGTTCACCCACCTCCCCAAAAAAGCTCCTTTGCTAAGTGTGCAGTCAGCAATCTCTTTCAAGAATGTTTAACCCCTGCCAAGATTCAGGCCGACTGTGTGTGGCAGCAGAGCTCAGCTCTAACAGGCTGTAAGCTGGAGAGCCTGGAAGGGACAGGAAGGGCTGGAAGGGCTGTGTGTGTGGTCAGCACCATCAGTAACAAAATTCCCTCGTGTGGGGAAATTGGGTCCTCTTTCCTTTCAGAGAACATTACACAGTAGATCTGGAGGAGACCAGCTCTCTTGGGCACTGTTGGTAACCTGCTCTCCAGAATAACAGTAGCAGCATCAGAGTTAACCAACTCTAAAACTGTTAAGATGGAGAAACCTTAGACGAAAACAGCACTGCTGGGAAATGAAAAATTAGAAGAAATTCAGCTGTAGCCAATCCTGTCTTCCTTTAGACATGGCAACTAAAGAAAGAGAGACCTGTAAGAGCCCTCTGTAGGCTATTCAGACACCTTATTTAAGTTTTGTAAGAGGATCTGAAACCATAATGATGGTCACGTGTAAATATCAAATAGCTCAGTTATGTCAGAGATCACTTACCCACAAATTTTTTTTTCTGCAGAGGATGGCAAACACCTATAGATTTAACAATAAGTTTCTAATACATAAAAAAAGCTTTATTTCTCTTTGACAGTAAAATCTGAAAGATCTCATGCCAAAGCTACAGCCAGAGAAAATCCTAACATTGTCTTGAATCCATGTTCTGCCAGAAGATTTTCCCCTAAATTTTTAGTGGAACACATCTTTGAGTCCTAATTTTCCAAAATATTGATACAGAACCTATCTTTCATAAATAAGATCTTCTGTGCTGAGCAGATATACATCAGGCCCTGGGGCTCTATAATCACTGCATTTTAAAATTTCTTTTAAAATGCAGTGCAGTTGTCAAATATGTGCTCATTTTAGTTATGCATAGGTAGGTTTGCAGTGGCATCAAGTGTTCAATTAGCCTATTCCCAGGTGAACATTCTCTGCAGATATGTCACTGGAGAGATCCCTTTCACAGCTCTGCCTATCTGGAGATGGCAATAAACCAGCTCTCATAGCCTGTTCATCTCAAACTGATTTCTTGAGCTGTGCGGTGACAATACCTTCCTACAGGACAGCACTATGGTAGTTCTGAAATACTCCCTGCAGGAAGCTACAGAGGAAGGGACGCAGTCTGCCGTGGTGCTTTTCTTCAGAGAGGGGTGCAGCCACGGTAGCAGCTCCTAAGAAAAGGCACTGATTAATAATGATACTTTAATGGGACCTGCTTGTAAGTCAAGCAAAATAGGGTGGCTGAAGCACCAAGCACTCTGCCAGTAATTGTTTGAGAAACATCCTGGTCTAATCCTCCACAAACACCAACTAAATGATGCCAACGCCAGCTCCAGGGCAGTCTTTGGCTCAAGCTGGTGGAGCCTCAGTTGAGCATGGCCAGTTTAACCCAGCAGAACCTCTACCTTCACCTCAGCATATTAAAAGTGTCACATAGTAAGTAGAGCCATAAAAAATAAAAACAATCAAAGCGTTTTCTCTTTCCCCTCTTGGCTGTTTCTCCCAGCACCACCATATAGGTAATGTTAGATCACTACCCACCCACTCCTGGAGCAGTATGCAACCACGTCAGAAATCTCTTTTCAAACGGTTGGTGTAGAACGAACATACTCTGACAGGCCAGCCCTGACACAGGGCAGTACAGGCAGGTGGCTCTTGGTTTTCCCTATTTGCTGTTAAGTACCACCAAAAAGCAACCAAAAGACCCTCGCCGTTCTAGCTGACCATTAATACGCTGCTTTCCTGTGCCCCAAGCCCCTGATCCCCTCCCAAAGGCCAGGCCATGCTGCAGGGGCACAAATGAACACCTGAGGCTGGAGGACAAGGATCTGAGGTGCCACAGTGCCCCAGTGACCAGTGTGCCACCCTCCCTGCCTCCCTCCCTCCTCAGGTCTCCCGTGCCAGCCGCCTGGGCTCCTGGTGTTTGTCACCACGGGACAGACCGCAGGGCGCTCCCAAGGCTTTACAACCAGTGAAAATCGGCACCAGCTTCGTAATTCTGGCACAACATGTCTTCGCTTTGAAGTCTGGTTACTGGTTTTTACAGTTCTATTTTTAAAATGTATTAAAGATGTTTAAAAGTGGCAGGGACTTCCAATAAAAGCCATGTTGTCCAGAATCAGGATGCTGGTCCCAATTTAATCCGGCTGTTAAACAATAGTATATCCAAATAAAAGTTTTCTGATTTACAAAATACCTCAGACTGATTGAACATTTATTATCCAATTTTTCTCTTTTCAGGTTTTCAGAGGTCATTCTCTCTGGTTTTTTTTCCTTTAGATCTGCAATGCTTTTCACAGCTACTGTATGGAAAATGAATTCACTTACCATATTTTAAAAGTAACTGTTAATGGCATATAATAAAGTATAATAAAGCAAAGAAGCTAATAAAGGCTTACATTTCTCTTGGCTCTATGACTGGTCTAAACAGCTTACATAATTGTCAGAGATCCATCTTCTGAAACACACCCAGGAAATACTGCTTCTGTTTTTATCATCGGGCATTTCTATTTCCCAGTATAACTTCTAGTTAAACTTTTATTCCTGCAACACATTTAAATTTCTGTTTGGAGAAGTGAAAGAAGATAAACAGGACAACGCCTGAAGGAAACATCACTCCAAGGAGGAGCCTAAAAGAGCCAGGGTAGCCTAATACCCTGAGTCTTCCTGGAGTTCAAAGACTTTGTGACTGACCTCCTGTTTCTGGAGTGCTCCTGGGTGAATCATTTCACATCTCCATCTGTCTCATCTGGTAAAGCTGAGCTCCTCAGAACAGGGGTTTTCTTTTGCTTTGTATATTTATGCAGGGTAACTCTGTAACTTAGGAACTCATGGTGCTAGCATTACAAAGTACAAACCAAGCACAACGTGAGTAAAAAATCTCTAACAAAATTTAACGTACAAATGGACTGAGTTTGATGACCCAGGAGGAGTCAGCCTCTGTATAAAACTTCTGTGCAGATTTTCATCACTAACCTTTGCATTTCAGTGCTCTGTGTTCATATCTTTTAGTTATGTTCTAGAAACACACAACTAATACAGGCTTCCTGTCCTATCAAATCCCCCGATCACATAATTCCACCACAAAGCTTCATACTAATATCCAAAAATCTGCAGTATTTTCTAATACCTTTGGAAGTGTAATAAAAACTTTGTACAAGACTGATATGTAAGAAACGCATTTGAACCTTCTCTCCTGTTAATACCTTTCCTATAAATGGGAAAATCTCTATTTCCCATTCCACAGACTGGAAAACTGGGGCAAAGGACAAACAGAGTAACCTGCTCAAGGTGATGCTGACTTGCACTTGTACATCGTCTGCAATAGATGACACCGCTTGTCAGATAAATTGCACAGTAATAGCTAAGTAGTTAGGCCTTCAAGATTCATGGTTAGCAAGTATTCCTAAAATTCTGATTAAACATTTTGTTTCCTAGTGGTTTTAAATTGGATGTGTCATTTTGCAAATGACAGATGGCTACAACAGAGTTAGTGATCAGGTTTTTAGTTTAGAACAGCAAATACACGAATACATTGGCATCGAGTTCCAGGTAATTCTTTCTACTGAACTCTTGCCAAAAGTTATGTATTTGTGTTATGCTTCTAGAAACATAAAGATCTGTAAGCAGGTTTGCTTGCCTTAAGTAAAATCCAGTGTGCCGAAAAAATCACATTAAATAGTTGTTGAAATAAAACACTCAGCAGCAAGGAAATAAAAGCAAATCCTAGCTTACCAATTAAAGAAAAAAAAAAAAGGAAAAACCCAAACACACATGCACAAAAACATTAACCCACTCCCACCCCAAATTAACCAAACCATCACACTGAAAAACATAGCATATATCTATATATACACACACACACACACACATATATAATAGAACAAATGTGGAAGTATGCTGTATATTTTACAGGATTATTAACTACATTTAACATATTCATATAATTTTCACTTACTTCCTGTTGACTGTTTTTGAAAACAGTGAGGTTTGACCTTCATGCAGAATACTTTCACTCACATATTTAGCTCTACTCATTGGTCTCACCAGCTCAAAATTGGAGCCTACGTCACATAAACGTTCAAGAAATCCAAAACACATGGAGAATGAAAAAAATTATTTGCACAGGTCAGAGCAGAACTTTTTTGAAATTTCACGGCAGCATAAAGGACTTCAACAAAAACATCGCAATGTTGTCAGTTCACAATGACACCCAAAAACTCCTCCAGAATCTACAGATCTCATTAAGCCAGCCCATGTAACACATCCATCCTTGGCTTCTCAGCTGAAAGCAGTGCCCACTCCTATGGCCATTTACAGGCACAAGCTCTTCCCCACACCTGGAGCAAAGCCTGCAGTTCTGCCTCTGTATTCAAACAGAAGTGCTTCCACCACTGGTATCTCAACTTCACAAAAGAATCTGTTTAAAGGCAATAACTGGACAATGAGTAGCAATGGATGAAAATTACTCCAGCCTTGACTATTCACCTACTGGCAATCAAACCATGTGCAGGTTTTAGCAGCTTTTTCCTGTAAACTCTTCAATCTTCAGTCAGTGGCCATTATTTGGCCATTCTTGTTCCTTGGCAATTAGAATCTGAGCTGCTGTTAAACCTGATCTGATTAATTTTGCTTGGAAATGTGTCTTCCCCAGAAAATGCCGTCAATAAGCAGAAGAAATACAAAATTGAATCTTATCTCTATTAGACTAGATTCAGCTCATAGACCAGAGCTACATAAAGTAATCTAATGGAAAGGAGGAGTGATTTCCTGAAAGTATCTGGAAAAAAAGAGGAGGGGAAAAAAGGACATAAAACTAAAACAAACAAAAAAACTCACAAAAGAAAACCTAACTGCAGGATCACTTTGATATTGGGAGAAAAATTATATAGATTTTTGAAGAATTAGTAGACGGTACAGGGTGGCTTAAACTGTTGAATGGTGCTGTTTCTACTTGAAAAGCCAGCTAATACACGTGGTTTCTATCACCCCTTAAGTTTGGGTGCCAGATGAGGGATCTGAAGGATAGTACTAGGGACAGTGGAAATGAAGAGGCAGCTGCCTACAGAATTAAGCTTCTGTGCAAACAAACTAAAAAAAAAATTCGCTTCATCATTTGATTAAATATTGTATTTTATATGAAAACCAAGAAAAACAAAGCAGAAGAAAATTTTAAGAGCTTTGCTGAAAAAAGAATGTCTCAGGAACATTGAAAGGAATATTAAAAAGTGCTAGTCCATAGCAGATTCAGATCCTGCTATAATGAAGGATCACATTTGTAACACCTGGAGCTCACAATACCAGTCAGCTGTTTAACTGCTACACAATGCTAAACCTTTTTATATTTGCTTTTTAGCCCCTTTTTGTCCAGCACATCTCTGTATGAGTTTACAGCAGAATACCACACCCAGATTTCTCCATTACTTAACATGTGGACAGGGATACAGCTATTTCAATTATTAATATATTTTTTCAATATTGAGAACATTCTTAATTTAACCTGCAAGACGCTAAGTGTGACACCTCCATTGTTTCTATCTTTTAGGGGGGTGTGCAGTAATTGCCCTTCTGCTAGTTTTTTTCCTTAGACACCAGAGCAAAAGTAACAAAGACACGAGTAGATTATTATCCACTGAAAAAAATATATTTAAGTTTCTGACATAGAGTGGGTTTACAGCTGTTGCATGCTTGCTTTGAGACTCTGCTGCTGTAAACTGGCTTCTGGAGCTCAATATCCACATGCAATCTTCCTGGCCTGTATGGGCAATCATAGCACTTCATTGTCCAGTGCTATCATTACAATATTGTTATCATCTGAGCTTGAGTCTGACACTTTCTCTAAGACCTTTCAAATAACCCCTTTACTAGGCTTCAGTACCAAACCATTCAGGGCAAATCTCTGCTTTGTGCTTGTCAGCCTTAATAGACTAGATGTCACTTTTGCCTGTAAAAAGTGCCCGCTCTTCAGCTGTCAGTCAGTCCTTGCGGTGTCAGCCGAGAGCGTGGCTGGAGCTGCTGGATTAGAGGGTAGTTACCATAGCTGTCAGATTACTGACAACCTGACACCCACATCCCCAACTTCCTTTGACTGTATTTGGTTTCCATCTCGCTCCTTGGACCTTTCTTAAGGTGGATCCCTATGCTCAAGTTAAACAATGTTGTAGCCAACTAGGAAAGTTTTGTTCTTGTCTCCAGCTCTGTTTTAGCCTGGTTTGTCTTTTCTAGACAACACTGTCAAAGTGTTTTACAAAACATTTTGCTAATTTATAGGGAGAGAAAATAAATTTTCACTGGTCTATAAGTTAGTGGCATTATTTTTTTGAATCATGCCTCTGTGTTCGGAGGCATTTTAGTTATTGGTATCTACCTTTAGTCAAAGGTGTTGGGGAGTTTATGCAGTTTTCTCCACATATTTTAAATGTACTCAACACCCTGCTCTTTCAATGCTTCTTTAGTTCTACTCTCAAAAGGTTACAGACTGTGCAATTCTGTGAATAGTTTACAATTATTTAAAGTGGTGTGCATTATACCAACACTTTATAGAACCTGTCTTGTGTTTTGTGTTCCACAGTTGACACGTTTCTCCTACTTTAAGAGGATAAACTAGAACTAGGCAGAAAAAAACCAAACAAAAACCACACCAAAAGTTATGCCATTTAGGATCAGAAATAAACTCACACTCTTGGCTGTGTTTTCACTTTTGAGGGACATCATTTGCTTGAGCTTGTTCCATTGCTGTTACACCTCCCAAGGGACAAATCCTGTGGCTGCATTCTAACCATGGCTCATCTGGGTAAATCATCTATATTCTGCCTGTAGTTGATCTCAGCCAACTACGCTGACACAAAGACTGGTCTTACCCTCTCTGCTTAGATTGCAAAGAGATACATCTAATGCTGCCTCTGTAGGCTTATGGAGAACTGAAGGGAAGAACAATTTACTAGGAGCCCCTCCTGTGATCAAAGACAGCACATATGGAAAGCTGGACAAAATTTGTACTCAGATCTTCCTTGCCTACATTTAATATCTAAATTTCTCTGTAAAAAGTGTCTATTTTTAGTTATTTGTTTCAAGATAATTGCAATGTGTCATATAAGCCCAGCCATTCTTTTTTATCTCCTTGTATACAAATCTCATGGAAACAGTTCCATGTAGTGGAGAAAACGTGGTGATGCATCATTAGCACTAAATACCGTGGGGTAACCTATATCTTAGCATACATAAAATGGAAAGTATCCAGACTATAATAAACACTGTTCTTTCCATTTCCATTCTTCCTGATTGCACTCTCATTCTTTGGGTTCTTGCAGTTTCAGTACACTTGGGTGCATTGCCCCAAAAAAACTAATGAAATATATCCTTTCTTCATTAGCTGCTGAATAAGCACATACCAAACAGCTTTTTCAGGAAAGATCAGAGAACTGGAACACAACACGAATTATTTTGCCCAGATGACACCTGCCTGATCCTTTGTCTCAATTTTTAATTTGCAATTCTTCTGTAAGATTGTGAACACAAATTGCTTCTTTTTTTGTAAAATCTGAAACATAAGATGGCTCATACCTAATGAGCTTTACAGAGATACCATTATCTCCTCCATAAATAAGGCCACTTCAATTTTAAAATTAAATTTAAATTTATGTTTAGGTAGAAACTACATTATGATGCGTGAACTTTGCTACCTTTTCACATTTCTTTTCTGTGTTTTCCTTCTTATTACATTTCATGCTTGTGCAGCTATTGTCTCACAAGGCAGACAGATGGGATTATGGATACTCCACTCTTCATCTGAGCTCGCTATTCAGAAAGGCAGGCAGCAATGGTTTTCTCTCTGGAACCAGGAGGTGAATCACCCAGACACCGGGCGCGCGCCGGTGCCACAACCTCAGCGTGGCAGCCTGGATCAGCTGGGGCAGGGCTGGAACAGACAGCTCAGACCTGCCCTGTGACAGCCACTTTCTGGGCTGGTATTGCCCTGTGGGCAGGTACCGTGGCAGCTACGAGGATACAGGTAATTATCTGTGTGGAACTTAAAGTCTATTTGTGAGGAGGGGAACTAAGGGAAGGTGATAGGGTCAGAAGTTCAGTGTCTTACTAAGCTGCTTTCATTAACAGACTGATTTCTGGTTTGTTACCACTACCATACAGTAAAAAGAAATCAGCAAGCAAATATGGACTCTTGCTGTGCTTGTCACACGATTTTCCAGTTTGTATGAACTGCCACCTCAAAACACATGACCAAAATGCTTTAATTTCCAAATCTTGCCATTGTTCCAGGTGCCTTTATACTTTTTCCCAAGTTCCAGACACTTTACTCGGTTCTATGATAGGGACCTTGCCATACTGCAAACAGACCCAGTACTGAGGAAAAACTGCAGGATTTGGTCCTTTGTTCTTATGGTAAAAGGCACAGCACTGGCATTTCCCAGCCACATTTCTGGGACATGACATTTCCTTGTGAAATCAGTTAAGGGGAAAGACAGAAAACACCTCCAAATTAGTGACAAGGCTTCAAGAACATGAATGGGGTGGTTTTTTTTCTTTTGCCCATGTCTATCCCAAATGAGCCAACTTTATTTAAATGCATTTCAAACATTTCTTTTAAAACTAGATGCTATCTCAATACATTGCACTGTAATATATTTTTAAGTGAAAAGAGGATCATAAAAATGCATTATTAATCCATTTCAGCTGAACAACTGTCAGAAATGTCATACCTAAATCTATTTGCAGAAATTAACGCATAATATTACCCAGTAGATACTAAGGCACAATTCACAGTAGTAGATAAATCCCTGTTTGAACAGATGGGCTGAAATGTTGGGACATCAAACTGACTAATTTGGGAACCTCCCAAGTAACCTCCATAACCATGGGTGTGCTGTTAATTTTCTTTCCCACTGCCAGGTAGAGTTACAGAGCAAAATCCAACAGTGCTCTTCCATCCGCCATGCTGGCACCTGGACAATAGTCGCAGGATTAACTAAAGGAAAGAGGACTGCAAATGACAGCCACACCTTCCCCTTCCAGATGCGAGGAGAGGAGGTATCACATCTCCTGTGTGACAAGTCCTTAAACTCAACTTGAGGCACATCCCTCCTCTGCTCAAGAACTTTAGGGAATTTGTGGCAGGATGAGGGGCTGCATGGGCTCATGACACAGCCTGTGAAAAGTGCCAGTGTGTCACATAGTGACTGAAGGCAGAAATCACCTGGAGACTGATGAGTGAGCCTCTCCCCACCGAGCAGTTCACCCGTAGGGCTGCCCCCACCGGAATCCATGTAGTGCAAAGCGGGAAGGGAGTTGACCTCCATCGTCTCTGTGGAGGTGCAGTGCCAGGCTTGGTCACGCACAGAAATGGGAAGGCTCTCACCCCATTTCTAGAAGTTCTCTTAATCTCTACCACTTCCTGATAATTTCTTCCTGCAGGAGTGGAAAGCTTTGAGGAGAGATCCTGACACCACAGTGAATGGGACTGCTGCCGCCACAGATGTGACTACAAAATCACACCTTGGTTTCCCAAACAGCCCAAGGAGAAGCCTAATAGGAAACAATTCTTTTCAGTCCTTGGAGGAGTGAGCACTTCAGAAAAATTAGATCTATGTTTGGTGACAGCAAGGACCAGGCTTCTATTGTAGAGCTAAAAAAAGTTCTTTTGTTAAGAATCATCTACTGTGCTCAGTAGTCAGTTTTAAGCTGTAGCATCCGGGTTTACAACTCTCTTTTGCAATACCCTGTGTATTTTTCATTTTCAGAACAGCACTGGTGAGTATAACATTAACAGATTGCTTTCTAAATTTCTTTCTCTCTTTTTTAATAAAGGTTTGTGAGTTACAGAAGTGCAAAAAGTGCTTTAAACCTCTTAATTTGTTTTGTTTACTTCTGTAGCTTAAAAAACAGCCAATTGTTTTTAATTGGTTTTAAAAAAAATTGCTCGAGGCAGAAACCTGGAAAACCAATCTTCTGTCTGGAGTAAATTTTTACAGCTGCCTTTTAAACCTCTGAAAATAGGGTTTATAATGGAAGTGCTGACACAACCTTATCTACAATATATCAGTGTGAACTGTACCGCTATAATAAGCAGTTATTATGTATGTGTAAAAATAATGAGAGCCAGTGTCTGAAGAGAGTTAATGTAAAATGCTAAGCAATTGTGGTTGGTTGCACAATATAGGTTAATATTCTTTCATATAGCTACACTTTTTCCCCTTTTGTCCTCCAGAACTCCTAATGAAAATTCTGATACCTGACGGTAATGATAAGCAGCCATTCACACATCCTTTGTGTCAAGGCTAGAGCATTAATGCTTTCCTTCATATAACATTTTGCATAGCCTAAAGCATCTATTAAAATCCTTTGTAAAATTCATGAAACAAAAGTGGTGGGTTGAGTCTAGTGGGAGAGCAAGTAAGCTGCTTATTAGCAAAAAGTCAAAAACACAGGGCCAATTACAGATCTGAACAAGAAAGGCTACAGAACAGCATGGGGAGTAATTCTTTCTTCAGCCCAATGGGCTCAAGTGAGAGGCAACCTAGATAAAAATATAGCAAATATTCTAAGCAGTAATTAAACTAAAATGTTTGGAGTTAGAAACAGCTCTATAACAACTGAAGGATATGCTCAAGTAAAACAATTGTCTGGTCTCACATAGATGCTAAATTGGAAGGATTTAAGACTGCTCCCTAAAGGAATGACTAAGGGGTAGCCAAGAAGAGCTGTGAGCTCAGGAGATATGTAAAAAATCTGTTTGGTATTTCAAATGCTATAAATTAGATAAAAAATGAGCTTTTCTACAGAACAAGCAACATAAAACTGAATAAACCACAGTAAGATTGCCCTTTTTCTGTTATAAACTTTACATTAAGCCTGTCATGTTCGATGACAGCCTAACAGACCTCATTCTTTACCCTTTGGAATTTGAAAGATTGGCAGATGTCGTGATTTCCTTAACACAAAAGACCTTGCAGATAATGTTCACCACACATACTTTTAGTTTCATAACTTCGCTTCCTTACTTCCAGAATCATCAGGTAAAATTTCCAAATAGAACTTGAGATTTTTCTCTGGTCAATAATTGTTTCTGACCCCAAGGAAAATCTTTTATTGACAAAGGAAAAACGTGACATGGGCAGCAATTTTTATGATTTGCTTTACTAGTCCAAACATGCCCTTACATTCATAATAATGAGCTGCTTTGCACAAAACAGCTCATTATTATGAACAGAGGGGTATAATATTGTTAAGTAAGCTGAGTCAAAGCAGAACTCATTGAGGCTAGCTCTCAACTGAAAGCAGTTTTCCCTTTAAAACATCCCTCCTACCCTTTAAAATCTTTTGATAAACCACACACGGTTATTTTTTAAAAACTGGAATGTGGTAAGAATCACAACTGGCATTTTCTAACACTCGGTTAGTAAAGTTTGTGTGTTGTTACTCATTTACTTTTCAATGTAAGAATTGTTCCAAGATGTTCTGTAAGTCAGGGTCATTATGCAACTTCTTAGGGGGTCATGCTTTATTCCTGTGAATCTGAGAGAGAATTTAACACCTATTTAAAACAAGGAAATCCTGGCCCTGCACTTTTGCAGCCAAGCAGTATCAAAATGCAATGGAGCTGCTGTGCCATATGGTGGGAGGGAGGGAGGCAGAGGAAAAGCCGCAGAGGCTTCTGCAACCTGCCCCATGCAGCCAAACCCTGCATTCACCTTCCTGAGGAGGAGTCTGGGGGACGCCAAGGGAAGGGCGCTGGGAGGTCACTGACTCCCCTTGCTCGGGGGCCAGGGAGCACCTCACCATGTGGGAGAGCTGCTGGGAAACCCTCTCCTGGAGGGCAGGACTGTGAGGAGGATGGCCAGGAAGTGCCCTGGATTTCAGGAAGGGTAGGGATTTCATCCTTCCTGCTGTTCATTAAGCCACACCTTAAAGATACGTTCTTAAGCAGATAGGAGCAGTGAAGTTCAAGTTACTTCTGATTCAAAACCTTGCAAAATGTGCTAATGTAGTATAATACATTAAAGAAACTGTAATATGTCTTTTTTAGTCAATAGCTATAATATAATAAAATAATCAATTTCTATTTCTAATACATTTTACTAGAGAGATTTGGGGCCTCCAGGTTTTCAAAAAGTGAAGATTTTCTTTTTTAAAAATTGTATCCCAAGAAGTCATATAGCAGTTTAGCTACTACCTCATCAAACATAGAACAGTCTAATTAAAAAAAAAATTGTTCAAAAGGCATGTAGCATGGATGACATAATTGCATTAGAATAAGGAAATCAATCGAGCCAACCAGCCTTTCACTCCAGCTAGCCATTTACATACATTAAAGTCACCATGTTGATTGGAGTAGCATAAATATGACTAAAGTGTGCTAGACTCTCTATCTAAATGAAAAAAACCCACACAAACCAAATCTACAAAATTATTCCAAATATAGCATCAAGAGATTCTTGTGGTTTGTGTTTGCAAAATGAGATTTCTTAAAATAAGATTTTTTTAAAAATACATAACACTGAACAGACAAAAGATTTCAAAGCTCTATCTCCCTGTAGTTTCACTAACATGTTAACCTACTTACAGCAATTAGTGCTTCATTAGTAAGGCTAACTAACTGTTGCTATGCCCTGTAATGATTTGCCAGGTTTTCTATATACAAGTGCATAATCAATGTTTTCCAATTACTGCTATAGTGCAACCACTATTTCAAATAAACTAGATAATAATACAAACCCATTACTGAATCTGAAATAGCAGAGGCATTTAATTGCAAGGCAGTTCTTTTCAGCTTTTAAAATTTTTCACACTAATGAAGTGTCATACAAAAAAGTTGTATTGATTTTTCCACCACATGGCTTCAACCACAAATATGTAATTATCCCTTTTATATCTAGCAAGGGGATTAAAATAATCTATAGTATATAGCCTTTACTTATCCCTGATGGGTCTAGTAGTACTTTTACCCTTTTCAAAATATGCAGCTTTTTGATGAATGAACTTTCGGTAAAATGTTGCTTTATTTGCTTCATATCTCTACTTTTTTGAAGCCGTCTAGCATGCAAGGATTGGAATTTTAAGTTTTCAGTTCTACCACCATCAGAGGAGAAGGAAGCCTGATTCTGCACTGCCAAAACAAGGACAAGTCTCTGCTGCAGATCAGGGCCACATCACCTAATCCTGATCCTCTTCCCCACCTCAGTGGTCCACATCAATTCAATTAAGTGCCCAGAGTCAGCATCTTGCTCGTAACATAACTTCTAATCAGTGCTTTCAAATTCTTCATGGAGGTCCTGTGCAGCCCTGCTGGCAGAGAGCTACAGACCTGTGGCACAGCTCGGGCAGGGCAGCTGGTCCCTCAGCTTCGCTGGAGCTGCCAGGACCTCCGCAAGCAGAGCACCCCCCTGCCAGGAGGGTTTGGTGGCCACGTCTCCAACAGGAGCAACGGGACTGTACCCAGCACCTACAGCACTTGGGATGTCTCATTTTCTCAGCACCAGCTGGGTGCCACAATTTAAAACATTATTTTAGAAATAGCAGGATCCGCCAGATGCAAACTATATCAAAGGAACTACTGTCCCACCAGATGAGGCTAAGACACATAATAAAAATTATCTTCTTTTCATGGATATTGTACAGACTATTTTATTCCTCAAATGCCTGAAAGGAATTCCAGCTTGATTTTAATATTGTTTCTATTAAAGAATGTCTACAAAATGCTTTAACATGGATGGAAGCCAAAACCCCATACAGAAAAGTTTATAAAAGAAAGCCCAAATGAACACAGTTTTTACATGAAAAGAGGCCACATTCTTCATATTATCAGGGCCAAAGCAGTATCTCCCAGTAGTAGTTTCACTAATACGTTAATTTATTGACAGCTGTCAGTTCTTCCAGATATGCTGAAATTCACCAAAATTTGCTGGTCTTCTGTCTTGTGGAATATATGTTTTAATAAGAAATTGGTGCAAATCAGATATGATTGAGAATCATACACCTATTAAAACTAGATAGGTATTCTAAAAATCTTAGAAATATAAGTTAAAACTCTTGGATAAAATACAAAACCATGGTACAGTCATTGAATGAGAAATATTTTTGTAGAGGTAGGTATCTTTTTTCCCCTAGATTTTTATTTACAAGTTAGTATTTGAGGGCCAGATATTGGTTACTATCTAAGTAACCAGACAGAGAAACCTAAGCTTGTTACTAAAATCTAATTTAATGAACAATAAATACATATGCTAGACCACTTTAAAAAGCTCTAAGAAGTGTTAAAACTTGCAAAAACATTTTAAATATTAGAAAGTATTTAATATGCAAAGGAGCTGTGAAAACTTGAAATATTGTAATGCTCATTTCTTTCTCAAATGGATGCGTATTATTCCTGGCAGTATATACATATGTTACAATCATTTTCCTCAGTAATACAATGAACTGGAAAATTCCATTTAAAAATTAATATTTTTAACCATAATAATAAGTAAAAAATTCAATGAAACACAAAATAATGTCTCATCCAATTAGCGCAGAATAAAGCTGCTCTATGATTTTTAACACTGAGAGTCTCTCAGTGCTGCATTTTGTACTTTTTCAGAGAGGTCAGTTGCATGTTTCCCTTTCTATTTTCATAGATTTCAAAATATTCTAAAGTATTTCTACAGTCATCATAAAGTTTACAATAAGACCATTCAACATTCACTTAATTTTTTCTTCCTCAGCGGGCAGTAATAAATAAAAATTAGTATATTGTTCTTCTTCAATTAAAATACCTTATATACCAGTTACAAAGGACAATGACTAAAATTGTATGCAAATAAAAAAAAAAAGTCTCCTCAGAAGAATTTAAGAGAAATATACACACTCCTTGTGGAAGTGTGTTTCCAGGATAATAAAAGGCCATTACCTTGACCGTTGACATGAAGCCATCAGAGTCATATTTATTGATGAAACTTTCAGCTCCCAATCTACTGCACTGAATGAGCATCATACAGCTGTCAGCAAAGGCAGAGAACAGAAACAGTGATAGCTTGTGACATTTTCCTTTCATAATTTATGAAAACAAAATACCTTAGAGTTTCAGAACACCAGAAGAAAAATTTTGGAATATTCCCTTTAAGGAAAAAGCCCATAAGATAAATATCTTAATAGTTTATCTCTATTACCAGAGATAAGTACCTGTTAGACTGATAAATCCATGCAGAATTAATTGATAATGCCTAAGTAATGTACTCAGTGGAAAAAAGAAACGCTGCCACACTGCAAATAAACATAAATTGAAAAAGACCTAAAATTAGAACCTTCAAGGTAATAGTACTGTGAGAATGCTTTGGGGTTCTTAACAGGGAAATAAGCTTTAAAACCTTTATAAAATGAATTGCATTAATAAATTGCTATAATAATTAGCATAATTTCAGATGAACTAAGACACAATTAGATGACACTTTAAGTATTGTAAACTCAAGGTGAACATTTTTTAATATTTAAAAATGTCTTCTGCACATATTAGAAACAAGCAAAGGGGGAAATATGTCATGATGTGTTGTGTATCTTCCACCTCTTCACTTCGTGCTGGTTGGATAAGCTATAAAAATGAATGTGCTTGAAGTTTCTCAGGTACCAGTACTCTTGCACACAACTCAAGTAAAAAAATGTTTGGATGCCAACACCCACTATGTAGTATCCCCTTCAGGATGGATGCTGTTAGCATCAGATAAACTCGGGAATCTTAAAGCAGTCCTGACAACACCCCAGTTCAGGATGCTCAGCACAGGCCTCCCCCTTTGCCTAGGAAGGTTCCCTTTACAGGTTGAGGAAGCATTAAAACCCACAGAGTATGCACACAGTAAACATCCTCCCCATGTTTTTCTCCACATGCTTTTCACACACCAGCTGCCACCAGGGAGGAGAGTATGCTCACAGCGGGTTGCAGTTTCTCCCATAACAACCCAGATTAGAATATTGTATATTTAATATACACATGCATATTTCTGATTAGCTGAGATTTTCCACCTTTGAAGATCCCAAGGGAGAGCTGTGTGCAGCTACCACTGCTTGGCAAAGCTTTGGCAGCAGTTTTTGGGAGAAAGAGGTGGATATCATGGAAGTGTTTATTCACCAATTCATTATACCTGATGCACATTTTAAAACTATCCACTAGACCCTGGCAGGCGGGTTAAAAACATACTTGCAGAAGACTGCGCATTTTAAGATTTTGTTGTGACTTCTCTCGACGGGCAGGAGTGGGAGGTGCACACACCCTGGCCAGCATCAGCCCTGGGAAACACCACGTCTCACAGGGAACTCTTTACGGACAACTTCCTCACCCCTCCTGAAGAGCACATGAGGAGCTTAGTGACTGCTGGGGAACAGGTGACAGTGATCAGCTGTCAGGATTCTTTTTAAGAGAACATGGGCAGGGTCAGTGCACAAAGCAGGCCACTGAAGTGAGTTTTGGGGCACAATAATGCCAACGGTACCATTTCCCCGTAGCAAAGTCTAAACTGCATCCTTACCCTGCCCTCAGAGAGAGGGAAGTGGCTTTTCCCATTTTAAAAATTACTTTGAAACATAGATCAGGCAAAGGAAGAAAGAATAACTCACATCAAGTTGTCTTAAACTGAAGGAAAAAAAATCTTAGACTTTTTAATAGTGGATGCTTCTTCCTTCTTCTGTTTTTCAGCGAACAAACCCATGTGTCTTCTCCTTCCCCATTTCTTTTCCCCCAGTCCAGCAACAGGGCAAACCCCTCGTGTTGTTTGCATAACTCTCCTCCCGGTGACAGCCATTCAGCACTAACCTGGATAATAAAAGATGATACAAAGTTGCTTTCAAACATCGCACTGGTCTCTCCTACAAGATTAATAGCTGCAGCAAGAAGCAGTGGCAGCTGCAGAAACAGGACGCTTTTACAGCTACGGTCACACGACAGACCTTGGAAGTCTCTTGGTTCCGTAGGCAAACCGCTGTGGAGCGGGGCGATGGAGGCCCGCGCGCTCCGGCACCGGCTGGCACAAGGGCAAGGCCTGGATGGAGCCTGGAAAACAAAGCCCAGAGCAGAAGGGAGAGGCGGCCGGGCAGGGCTGCCAGGCGTGGCTCGGTGAAGGACGGAGTATTTGTGTGAGTTAAGGATTTGACCTCGAGCCTTGCGGCCAGCAGCAGCGAGGTCAGTACCCGTACCACTGCTTGAAGGGAAGATTACCAAAGTCATTAAACGAATGATTAGCCTCCCAGTAGGTCAAAAATAGTGAATCAATCCACTTTTGTAAAGCTTTACAGCCAGAATGTGTGAAAGATTTATAAACTGATACACTATGGATTTCTGGACAAAACCTCTTCTCTGTCTGCTTATAGTCTCTCTTGGATTTGCTCCTTTTTGCTTAATAGAGTCTTAAAAATTTGGTATCTTCTTTGTAATATTTTATAATAACCTCTGAAGAAACAGTTAAATTTTGAGGCAAAATGCTAGGAAAGATAAGTTCAGAAGATCTTCAAAACCAGGAGGAACTGTGGAGAAAGCAGTAAAAGCACTGTAGATTGAATATTTACAACCACCTACCTGTGCTTTGAAAAAAAAGTGTTTTTAAAAACAGGATAATTTTGATGAGTCCTTACAAAACCACAACTATGCGATTGTCCATTGAACACAACTGAGCCTGCTGAGAAACAAAGAATACTTGTCTGTACCTGTTTTCTTTAGGAGTATTGAAAGCATGCTTTCATTGTCTAAGCAAGTGCACAAACTCTCGTGTTTTCAAATAAATTACAAGAGAAAGGCTCTGCAAACATTGTATGCGTGTCTATATATTTTAAGGCTTACCTACCTATATGACCACAAGTTAGATGGCCAGCTTGGACCCAGCAAACCATCACTTTGCAGATGTTCGCAGACACAAAAAGTTTAAGGTCTCTTTGACCGCAAAGTAAGAAATTGATCATCTGCAAGTCCTGCATTAGATATTAAAATAAGTAAATTTAAGCTTAACATAACTTCAAAGTCAAATGCTGAAATTCTTTCTTTTAACCTCTTCATTGGTAAACTCTTAATTAGGTCAAATTCTGAGAAGCAACAAACATCTGGCAGCTGCAGTGGTTTGCCCAGCATTTGTGCTCCGTTCCCCTCTGGATGCAGCTCCCCGGGAGCTCTGCCAGAACAGCCACTCAGAGAGGTGTTAACACCTAGAAATTATAGTGGCATTTCTAACTAACCCTGCAAACCATACTTGTTGCATTCACATGGATATGTGTGGCTTGGGTAAATAATAATTTATGCCAGACTTTTTTCCTCTTGTGACTTTAGTTTTGATATCACATCATGATTCAAAGCCGGGTGCACCATAAATTTTCTCCAAATGTGTAGTAATTCCTTGGCGCAGTCTAAAGTTATGATTCATTTATACTGGAGTGACAGCATAATACCTAGGTGTCAAAATCCATTAAAACTGTTCAATGTCTTCTGTTTATTTTTAGAACCAATTGAGACTTAACTGATGGTGAAAAATATACAGTCAAGTGTGTTTACTTCACCTTTACAAAGAATCCGTTATAGTCCCAATTAATTTGTTATTCCTGTCACAACAGGTACTGGATACTTCAAAACTGTCATTACCGTTTCTCTCTGTTTCTTTTGCCTTTTTTTTTATATGAAGGCTTCTGTTTATTTTTAACCCATTAGTAGGTAATGCCTTTTTTTTTTTTGTAAAATAGGAATTTCACATCACTTTCCATTCTAATTGAAATAAATGTGACGAATAAATATGTTTCCTAATCAACTTACATTTACTGTGCTCAAAATTCTCTCTATCACAATCAGGTGTCCGAGTGCTGAGATTAATGACCATTCACAGGATGATACAACTTGTGTATCAGTAGGATTGGCTAGATAGAAATTAAAAATATGCTATGTGACAGTTGCAAACACCAAAACTGTTCTTCGCAAAAATTCGGAGCATCTTTTGCCATGCTCAATGTTAACAGTTCATTCTTGCTTATAGAAAACTCAGAACATAGTTTCAGGGGGGTAGAGAAGGGCAGGGAGAGAACCCCACAAAACCTCCATGAGATAGGCACCAAATGTCAGAGCCAGGCACCAAAGCAAAAGTAATCAGGATAATTCTCTGCAAATACCTGTAAACATAACTCCAAAGAAGAGTTTGTAGTGATTGTGTTAAGAGAAAGGGCAAATGAAGTACTGATGTTCAAATTGTTTTTACAATTCTGGAACCAAGTCGTACAATGTTCAGGGAAACAGTCATGGTATAAAACAAGTATGTTTGGAGTCAAATGAAAAACTGAGTATGCCTGCACACACTGGTCCTCGTGCAAGCCTGCAGTGGGTGCTGCCTACAGCAGCCCCTATCCCATTTGGGGAGATGGGCCCACAGCCTCCTCTTCCCCTTCTCCCTCTCCTGCCTGGGAATTTTGGCACATCGTGGGCGCTCATCACATCCCTGCCCACCGAGGGAGCAAAGCAAGGGGTTCCTGGTCACTGCCCTCCACTCCAGCAGCAAATGAGACCCAACACCCACAGGGACAAGACAGAAATAGCACCCCACAACTCAAGACCTGTGGCTAAGGGTACCAGCCAAAATACAAGCCAAAGCCAGGGCATCACATCCTCCTGGGTTAAGAACTGAATAGGAAGGAGCTCTGGAGTATGTACTGTAGTTCATAGTTTTACAGCACTCAGAATCATCTACTTTCTGGCTTTTACTTCTGGAAAAACAAAATACAGGATTACAATTGAGTGTAGGACTTGACATTACTTAAATGTATCACTGGTAACCCTGCTGCTGCCCCAGCAGCACGGACTGTCATTCATTTCTGTGGCATGTTAGCTCACTGAAGCAAAATGCGATATCATTCTCTTTTTTTTTATTAATCTGTTATAAGGATTTTATTGCAATTTGGATGATTATACTCTGTAGTCATAACTATGTAAAATTAAGCATAAATAGCTGAAGTGACTCAGAGGAATTAGAAATTAAATAAGCCTGTTGGAGTAAATCTATCCTCCTATCATTATATTATGCTATCTACAGTATATTTTCTGGTCTTTTGACTTGATCAGTTTTTAAAATCTCAGAAATGGGGCTTTAGTGATTTTTTCTTTTTACAATTGCTGCCTAATCTAATAGACCTTACCCTTAGCTAAATATTTTTTAATACTTAGTTTCACTACAATTGGGTCTCTTTGATTCACCCTAAGGACCGTATCTGCTTCCCGCATCCTTAATCATTACACCCTTCCACTTCTTTTACCAGTTGCAAACGCACACTCTGCCCTCTCCCATGTTGGTGCTTTAGCTCTTAGAATACAATTTAGAGCTCTTCAGTAATGCCATCATGTCTAAAACCTGCAGCTGTTGCTGCTGGACACCAGAGTCCCAGCACAGTGGGAAAGACCTGAGCACAAAGCCATGTCTCAGCTCTCCCCTGTACCTTGGACCATTTGCAGATTTCCATACTGACCTCGTGCCACAGTGATAACCAAGGAAAAAAGCATTTCAGTAAGAAAATAAGTGTGTTCTTCTTTATAAAACCATCCACACTCTTTGCAGGATTGGGGTTTTCTTGTGAAAGTGAATTCAATTTTTGGAAAAGATAATTTTCAGACATTTCAGAGTAACTATGGCGAGTGAGGGGCAGCACTGTAGTAGGAGGAACAAGCAATGAGAGACTACAAGGGGCTGCTAAATTAGCAGCTTCCTCCATATTATTTCTTGTAAATTATTTGTTTCCTGGTCCAAACAATTTTTCTGACCCCTGTACCTGTAAAATCACATCAGCTTATGCTACTGATTTACAAAGTCAGAACTCATTCCTCTGAGGCTGCCCAGAGTGACCCAACACACTGGCTTACCTCTCTTAGTCTGCACTGCCTTTGTACAAGAAAATGGAACCGGCAGGAGACAAAAATCCCTCACCGCATCTAGCCGCTCTTCATGAAAATCAAAAGCAGTAGTTTGGAGCTGCTTGCATGTGCAAAAGAGGTGGGGGTTTTTTTGCAAAATCTCTACGCAACTCCATGCAACATAGTAAGACCAAACAGCCAAGCACTAGAAGTTTCAGCACAATCACTATCACAATGAGTCACACTCTGGGGACTTATGCCAGAAACTCACACCTTTTAAGTCCAGTCATGACCAGGAATAGTGTGGATTATACTCAGTTGAAACCAACAGGCCTTATTTGAGTAGTTTCAATTCTCATCAGCTAACTCTGCCTTCCAAGATTTACCTGCCCATAAATCTGTATTTGTATAAATGCAGGTCTTCTATAATAAAATGTAGTGGTCTAGTGAGAATCTCATCTCCATGTGTTAGGGATAAGGAAAAGAAAAGACAGTGAAACATTTTGGAGAACCTTGTGTTAATTATCACAAAGCAATCAATGACACATGGCCAGGTAAGTACTAACATCATGCAAATACTCTTTTAAAAACCTCAGCACCGAATTTGTCTTTAGAAAGAGTGCTGGGGCTTGCATAGCCACTCATCCAATTATTGGACTGGTTTAGGAAACAGGCAAATGTTTGGAGCAAAACTCTTCCCTTCTACAGAAAAGTTTTCAAACATGTGTGACACCCACAATGAAAAAGCATTAGGGCTCAATTGGACACTTCACTATACAGTTGGAATTTTTTACTGTGAAGCATCAGCTTGCAGGATTGGAATTTCTAAGACAGAACACACATTTTTCTCAAGAGTGTTGTTTGTCCACAAAGGGGTGGTTTTGAACACAGAGGGTGTTGGACTTACCCTACCAGCTTTCAGGTCCTCCTCACTACAGACTTTACAACAGCTGCTTAAGGCTGGTTAATGTATCTTAAATCAAAACACAGATGTTCCTCTTTGGATTTTCAGGAGTGCTTTACACCTGTAAGAAGTGATTCCATAGTTATGAATATCTGGATCCATCAACATGATCATCCGACTTTGAATCAGCTGTAGAACAGAGCAAAAGTGTCTATTTCAGAGCTCTTGCTGGCCTGTGGCTTTAGTGGTGAACTAGTGCCACACTTTGTGTGGGTGAGCTGTTCTTTGGGTTTTGTTTGTATGTTGTAATCAATATCTGTAAGAGAGAAAGGAGATGTGGAAAACCTATGGAATCAAAGGCTAACATACTAGATAAATCCAGAAATTATTATTTGGTTAGTTCAGCTTTTTCTTATTAAGGAAAAAACCTCGTGGAAAGCTCTCTCCAGCATTAAGGTGAGCTTTGCTGCAGTTTGTTTCATTCACAAAGATTTCTCTCTTTTCTAGAGAAGAGAAACTTAATTTTTGCAAGATGTATTTGAACACCCAGTCTCATCCCATATTATCAGTTTCAAATAAAATGTAATACCTCACACTGGAGAGCATAGTTCAAATAGAATAAGTTCCTGAAGAGATAATTTGTGTTAAGAAATAATCTTGAAGGCCAGTGACTTTTTTTTAACATACAAGGAAAAGATGAGCCAGTGCAAGTAGAATGGCAGGAAAATATATGTATTTGCAGCTAATCCTACAATTTTGTAACAAAGGAGAAGGTTTCTTTAACTTTTAATAAGACCTCGCTTTCCTCATTCATTCTTTTTTCCCAAATAGTTGTTCCAAACTAACACATTGCCTTCTTCAGCTTTCACTATATGAGCTCACAACCAAGCTACAAGGTTTTTTGTGTGCACAGTTACGGTCCATGGTTATTAAATGTCTCTGGTTGGGCAGGAGAGCTGCTCCATCACAAGCAGCCATCCGTCAGCACTTGCCAAGCCGGCTCACACCTGACCTCTGCAGCAATAATGCCGCATCAAGAAGGCCAAGTGCCCGGTTTAGCAGCAGAGCCGGCAGCCAGAGCCAGCCTCAAGATTAAGTGCACTGTTCCAGGTTTGCATTCCCAGGAGCGAGGCGGGCTCATGGTGTATTGGTTGCGGGAGTTTACCAGGAAGTATCACAAACAGCAATAGCCAGGTCAATGACCGGCAGGGCCCGCTTAGGAATCCCCCCAGAATGCCGCGCGCTCCGGGCCCGGGCGCCGCAATCATGATGGCTGAGTGCAGGGTGAATAAGGTTTATGGGGAAGGGAAGAGTGAGAGCCTGCTGCATGAGATGACATTTAAGCAAGTTACACATGGGAGCACAATGAGAGATGATGCAATTATATTTTTCCAAGTTTCCAACTGCAGCAAAACCCTGTCATCTCTCAGTGTTTATGTGTTCAGCCAACTCCACGCTCATTGCACTAAATAGCTGCTCAGGAACGGAAGAAGAATACACAAACGCAGGTATTAGTGAGTATGAACTATAGTAAGACCAAAGCAAAAAAGTTTCCAAGCATCTTTCTCTTCTAACAGCCGTACAGGTTTGACACCAGTATCTGAAAAAGAATCTATTTATAAAATCTCTGTGTGTTTGCTTTGAAGACAGAAAACCCCACAGACTGTTAAAAATCCTGGCCAAACTTTTGAAATAAAATACTTGTTCTGATGCTATGATTAAATGGAAGCTTGTATTTAAATCACACTAGGACCTAAATGAGAGGAGCCCTGAGAGTTGGACTTGATGATCCTTGTGGGTCCCTTCCAACTCAAGATATTCTATAGTTATATCAGAATTAACATCCAGACTTTTAGCTATCCTCCCATGTGGAACCAAATCCCACAGCCATACTGAAAATCCAGTTTTAAATTTTTACTGTGTATTATGTTGAATGTCTACCTAAAAGCTCACACTTAGAAGTATGGAAGTTATACGGAAATCTTATTTGATACCAGTATTAATGAAACTATTTAGAATGATGTTGTAGGAATCTACAGAAATTCCAAAGTCTAGCTAGAACTCCAGCAGTTTTAAACCTGTGTTTTAATTATCCTGCTTAGAGTTTAATTTGCTCTTAAGGTGCTTTGCCTCTATGGAAATTTGAACATTAAAAATAAATGACAGTAAGGTTGGAGTTAAATTGTTGCATAGAATACACTTTAGCTATGGTTTCCAACCTTTTAATTAATGGAAATTCTAAGGCCATGTTATAGGGACTTAACTATAGTATAAGTTTTCTTCTACCTGAAAATGGAGACAAAATAATTGTCCGTGTGTATCTATGGGAAGAAATTAATAAAACCTGAGCAAACACACTCCTTGTTCTGTTTAAATAATAATCTTGTATGTCCAAAAATATTTCAGTACCATGCAAACAAATGTCATTTTTCAGCTTGCAGCATAGGACCCATAATGATGCTTTAATTGTTCTAGTGTCATTGTAAGTCTATGCAATTACTGAAAGGGTCAATGTATTTAGTACAAATATTTTTAACTACTGCTGTAACTCAAACAAACTCCATTCCAAGTTTTGCTTTGGAGACCATATATTTTTACTATACTAGTTCAATGGTGTTCAAAAATAGTTGAATTAGAAGAAAAACTTGTATGGAATTTGTATTTTCTTCTCTGAGTATTCTGGAGTAGTTCTAAAAGATAAGTTAGGAGGGTGAAATAAAGAAAACACGCTCTTGTGTCTTGATGAAATGAAAAAAAAAAACCTAAAGCTTTTTGTTTTTCTTTAAAAGATAAAGGTATGTACTCCAATAAGACACAGGGTAAGAACATCCCTGATAGCTCAATCTATTCTGAGATAATGTAAGAATTTGGTTACAAGCTTGCCAATTAATTATGTTATTTGACACTTGGGACCAGCTGAAGTCTTGCTGATGTGATTAAACACTTTTTATCTGCTCTATGGAAACATTTACGCTGCAGTATTTATAATGATTTTGTTTTAAAAGCGATTGTTACACAAATTTGATAAGAGAAAACAAAAATGTGAAAATAACTTTAGGCTTTAGACAACAAAAGAATCCAAGTGCCACAACAGGCAGCACATCTCATCTATATCCTTGCAATTAATAGGAAAGAAGTCTCACTCCATGATCATTGTTTCATCTCTATTGGTAGAAGTGCTTAGCAAGCACGTTATAACCCACAAATTTCCATTAGGACAGCACCAGTAGCTTATGAATAACACAGATCCTGCAGCTGAAACAGGGGAATAGCATAACAGCCTAGAAAAAACTCACAGAAATTGTTTTTTTAAGGTGCCATTGGGTACAGGTTTTTCTCCACAAGTAACCCCTCTTAAAGCCATCCTGTGCCAGCAGGGGAGGGTTGTTCTTGCATCACCTTTCCACGTACCTGACAGTCACAGTTTTCAGGTGGGATGGTCTTTCACGAGACAAAACCATGTGATCCCATCACTGCTGCTCACCCAAGGCAGTAGGCAAGTACGAGTGTTACTTTTCTCATCATTCCTTCTGCGTATAGGTAACAATCATACAGCTCCTTCCTCTAAGCTGAGTGCTGTTACCTGACAGAAGTAATTAAAACAAATGAAGAGAAGAATTTGTGTCTGGCTGCAGCAGCTAACTAGCCTTGACAGGGTTTGCATGTGACAGCACCAAAGAACACTTGGTGCCACTGGACAATAGGCTGAAAGTAAAAGGTGGTTGATGGAAAAAAAACCCAACAACGAATGAATAGAAAGGATTTTTGCCTTTTAACCACTCAGGAAAAAATAAAGTCTCTTTGTCATAGCTAGTTTATCACATTAAGCCTGAACTAATATTTTCTAATCATAGTGACCTCATCCTGCCAGAATGCACCGGCCCCTAATCCTTGCTGTAATGTTTTCTCATTAGCTGCTCAGCATTGGCCACACTGGTTGTAGCAGCTAAGCACTGCCTCAGGCACCACTGGAATTAATTACCAGAAGAAACACTGCTGTTTTGAATTGTCATCTTGAATTTATCACTTGCCACTTAATGTACCTCATCTGACCTAGCAGCTCCTCCGTGCCACCGGCGGCCCGGCACCAGCCCGGGGTGGGCAGCGCGGGGAGCTGCGGGTCCCACCTGCCCGGGCAGCCCGGCGGGAGCTGCTCCCGGCCCGCCTGCAATCCTGCCCCGCAGGCAGAGCCGGATAACGATGCCCCCAGCAAATTGCAGATTACCCACGGCTCACGCCGCATCCCAGCCCGAGGAGGGCTCCCTGCGAGCTGGGGCTGACCCACGCAGCCGGCCCTGCTTGGAGTCAGCGATCTTTCGTTTCGCTGGATGGGGACACACCAGTCGTTTCTTTCACTCATGTTACATTTTCAAAAAATAATGAAAGTGGCTGTTCACATACAGATGAATAAATGGCTGCAGGGGAGCTCACAGAATTAGACCCGTGGCATTTTCTCCCAAATCGTGAAGAAATTGCTCATTAAAACAGAATGGAAGCCAGTAATACAATACCGGTACGAACTGCCTCTCCATCCCTCCCCCCACATACAGTTTCCATGTGTGTCAAGATGAAGGATCTTTCTAGGGTTTGCATCTTTAAAGTCCTTAATAAATGCATTCTTTTGCTTAAGGCAAAAACATTTATCCAGTATAAAATACAAGTTTTGCTGTGCACACACTCTCATCCCCAAGCCTAAATTTTATTTGTGAAGAACTTATAATTACAATTGACTCATTTCACCTCTTTCTGACAAAAAAGGAATAGCCAGAGCACCCAAATTTCTGCTCAAAGATGTGTATTTGTAAGCTCCATTGAAGTGCTTAACTCTATAAGAGATCTAATTTTACTATTGGTGAACACAGGGATGGCTCAGTGTAATAAGCCAAAACTATCCTACAGATAACATAAATATTAAAAAAATTGCCTTTTAGTAGGCTTCTAACAATAACAATTCTGAACACATTTCCTAGGCAAAAAGGTTTCCTCTTGTTACCACACTGTATACTCATCACAGTAAACTTAGAGAGATGTATAATGTGATATAAACATTAATAGTTTCACAATTGTGTTTTAGAAAGACTATTTATAGAGAAAATACAAAATGCCTCCCAAAAGTATACTTAGACGTAAGCCACCATAATCTTCTTGCTCATGCAGCAGGAAATCTAATACACCAGCTCAATAAACCTGTAGGAAACAAAGGTTTTATGTAGCATTAAGAGTCACAATATTAAAATACCACATATTATGTTCAACTACTCTTACAACACTCATTTTAAGAGCCAAGAAAATTAAGTGCCAGTTTGAGAGTAATAATATCAGAATATGCAGAAGAAGACTAGAGAAGCACAAAACTAAGAGGACCTCTCATGATATATTTGATGCTTAGGTCAGATCCAAATATTTGATAGTATTGACATTCTGGGTTATCACCAGAAAATACTGCCCCAACAGTGTAGTATTCCCTAGAATGTGCTGAAAAATGTAAATTCTTATCAGCTGACTGAAAGATGTTATTTCAAAATGTATACATTACCCTCTTTATTATTAAGAACAATAAAGTCATCATTATCATTGATGTGTCAGTCAAAACCCACGTTTAAATATAGGTGCATGAGAAAATGCATATATAGTCTTGTGAGACTACATTAAAATAGGGTATAGAGATCATTGACCTTGAGGTGGAATAACCTAGACAATTGATGAAATTACTTGTGATTTAGTCATTAAGTCCTTTCACAGAATAATTATTATTATTATTTTACGAAGGTGTTTAAGTGTTAACCTGGTGACTTCTCCTCAGATTTTCAGTATAGGCAATGCTGTGTAGGATTCAACTCTTGGACACATGGCTCTAGAACTAAAGATAAGACCAAGAACTGGGACTCTCTAAGTTTCCCATTCCCAGAATCCAAAGTCTTTGCTTCACTTCCAGCTAGCAGTGAAATATATATTCTCTTAAAAAATTATATTTTTTTCGATACCACAAAAAGCCTAACATGGCTTTTGTATTTGCTTATAAGTTCATGACTGGATACTTGGTGGGGTAGGTTTGGGGAAAATAATTGGATGGAGAAGAAAAGAATGTTTTCCAGCCATTCATACTTTGTAAATGCTTGCTGGATGGACAGAGCTTTGGAATGTTTTGGTAAAATGGGTTAATAGATAAAGAACAAGTGTGGTGATTGAGGTACATTTATCATATAATTCACACTTGAATATATTGTTTATGCATTTATCTAGTTATAACAGCTCCTTCCAATCCATGCAAGTAGGTGGAAAGCAATATTAGTTTTATCAAGTCATAGGAAGACTGCAGACCCCTTTAAGAGTATGAAAGAAACATTTTTTTAAAATAGCATATCCAATTGTAACTCCAAGCAAAACTTAGATAAACACATCATTGAATAATACAGTCCTCACAGTGGGAGTATAAGTATTCTCAGCTTATATTTGTATCACACATGTGGAAAAATGACCTTAGGTGTGCATTTGTGGAATATAAGTGTTTATTTCACCCTGTTCTTTAATTATAAAAATCCATATTATAAACTAAAGGAAGCACCAGCTGGCATAAAGAGATTCCTTACAAGAGTGAAGTATATCTAAAAGCAAATTGTGTCTATTTGTTATTGGGAGACTCAGTTTATGCAAGCAATTGTCATGCAAGCAGAGTTGGGAGTAATAATGTGGCCTTTAATGACGGAATGATGGACCTGCCAAACACTAGCTCCTGCCATAGACTGCTTGTATTTCCCTGCACAAAGATGCCCATCTGGGAGTTATTAACATATTCTCGTCAATTCAGAACCTACTTTAACATAATCCATATTTGTTGGAGAAAGTCCAACATCAGCCAGAGAACAGCGGACACGTGATCTGATGACACATTTCAAGCAGCACACATAAAACATGCTTGGGCAGCTAAGCAATTCAGAAATGCAAATAGCAAAAACACTTCTCTTCCCAGATAAAAAGGACAAATCCCTTCTGGCATAATATCTTCTGCACTTTTAATACTGAATGGAAACAACAGAGGTAGGAAAGGGACAGGTAGGTGCTTTTTCATTTCATTCCAAGCACACTGACAGAGCCGTGCACAGAAGCTGCTGTTTTCAATGCCCAGAGAATGCTCTGCTGTATGGGGGCAGTGAGAGAGAATACAAATTCTCTTATATCAGAAGTATCTCAGGCTTCTTTGTATGGTACTTACGAAAGTGAGCATTGTTTATTTAAAGGGACCAGAACTCACCAGCAAAGAAACCTTTAATTAGAAAATTAGTTGATCCTACAGGACAGTCTACTCTTGGAAGCTCGTGTTTTCATAGAATTAGATTTTCATTGTTCTCTATAATTCGGGGTGATTCACTACTAATAAAGTTTTCTGAAATTTGAAATTTATTTTAAAGTCTACACTGGTCCTTCTGAGGCCTCACTACATTATCAGAACTTCAGTGCCAACGGGACACAGTGGAAGCGCCAGCACTCACAGAGGGCTTGACACAGCACTCGGATGTACAGTATTCCAGAGTGTTGACACCTAAAAAGTAAGCCCCTTTTTTAAACCCTTAACTCAATGGAATGTGATGTTTATTGACTTCAGTTTCTGGATGGATAAAACCCCAGAAACCGTTTTTTCTTCCTTTTTCATCCAGTCTTACTCAATTTTGTCATTTTTGGTGTTCAAACTAATATTGCTTATGACCTTTAAAGACCTTCAGGGAGATATCACTTTTCCCATCACCCGGCCACTATGGATTGATTCCAACACGTCTGTGAGCTACAAAAGGATAGTGTAAACAATAGCTTCCCATTAAACTTCAGTTAAACATTAGGACTGCTGTCCAAAGATCATAGTTAAAGATAACTGAAGTGTTACTGTATTCCTTTGTGTAGCTCAGTCATGACCCTAATTAATGTGTCTAGTTTAGACATGTATTTCTTTAAGTAATGGGTGGTTTGTTTGGACAATTAGGCAGAGTTGACAAGGAAATTTTCCATCAAACTGGGTCATAAAAAGTACATTATTCAGCATTATTATGAGTAAAACACTATTTATTACCTGAACTTTACAATACACCATTATCAATCATTACCTGTCATTAAGGTATGTTAACATGAGATCAAAGAGACAAAGCCAACTTAAACAAACAGAGGTGCAGAGAAGGCTTTTAGACTTGCTTATTTAAATTGAAACAAGTGTAGCCGAGTCCATTGATTAGCTAGAATTTCCTTTCAACTGAAGATGCAAATCAGGTAATCACTGCAATCTCAGAGCAGCCCTTACTCCTTGACACAGATCACAGCTGTGCTCTTTCCGAGAGAGAAGTGGCTGGATGCACCCATTGACATAGGGGAAAATCCCGTAGGGGAAAATCCCATAGGAGTTTCTGTCTGCAAGTTTAGATTCACTCTCACATTAACTCTCACCAATAATATTATTTGATTATTCATTAAAAACAATCAACAGAAATAATCTAAAACAGAGGGAGGTTCCTGATCTTAAGGGATTAATATCTTCCAAAAAACCCAAAGTGCTGATTCAGCAGTTGTTCCAGGCCCGTAAGCCGAGTTTTTTAGCTATTTCCTTAGCAGCAACACCCCAGTGCTTGAGACATAGAATTGGATTCCCTTTGCCTAAGTGCCATGCAATGCTCCCAAACACAAACACTCATCACACTTTGTGTCAAATAGAGAAAGGCCTACAAGAGTTCTCTCATCACACTCTGGGCCATGGATCTCAGCAGCCATCCTGAAAACCAGGAAATGATCCCTGAAAACACAGCCCTGCCGCGTACTGAATGATACTGCTCTATGAGCAGCATTACAATCAAACTGACGCAATACTTCCTGGGAGCTAGCACAACACGTAAACTGTTGGGCAAGGTTTTCACTCAAAATAACAGGTTTTAGATGTGTGAGCATGTTTGGATTTTTTTCAGCTATGCTGTTTAACAGTCTTGCTGCAGTCTGCAATTTTATTCTGCCCTGCAAGATTCAATCAATGTTCCAGAGAGCTGAGAAGGAGAAAACTAGAAGTCTCAAACTATTTCTGACCAACCAAACCTATGCCAAATCTTTCTGAAATTTTTGAACCATTTGAATTCCTTGTTTCTCAGTACACAGTCAATCATTTTTTTCTTTTCCAAATAAGATTATAAGTCATAGACACACATCAATCCTCACTTCCATGGAAATGTTTCCCTCAAAATGATGTTCCATACCAAATGCATCCATATCAAGTGCATCCACATCATACTCTAATTTCTTCTATTGATCACAACTTCTGTACTATGATAGAGCCAAACATTTAGAAACAATTGATAACTATCCTCATGTTTTCTCTGACACTATACGTAGCTGGGAGACTATTGCCAAGGAAATGGTACTGTGTCAGAAATTTAGTTTTAGAAGGCAAATGCAGAGAAGCCAGGCAGGAAAAGGGTATATAGCCCAGATTTGTCAAAGTAAATAATGCTGGGGCCAATTTGAAACTTTCCCAATGCAAAGAGAATAGGTGGTAGGGCCAAGTGCTTAAGAAGTGAGCAAGAGCTATGAGGTAGAAAAAAATTGTAAGAGAAAACATTAACTGTACCTCACTTTTCTGATTGATTACGGTATTTCCGGGGGTTTTTTATACTATCAAGGTGCTCCATTAACATCTTATAAATATTCTGAGAAAATAAATCCTGCAAGCATCAGGACACCTGTTGTGATGGAGCTACCCCTGTTGTCAGAAAAGCTGACGATTCTCCCACATTCCACTTCTAGAAACAATTTCATTGAAAACAACACTCAAAATTAGAGCATTTTCCTTTCATTCTCCTATCTTTTTTTGGTGTAGCTGTTATGTTGCTTTACTCAACCTGGTCTATTGCACTGTGTATAGCTACATGATTTTACCTCTTACAGCTCATTTTTAATTGCATATCATTGCTACCTTTCATGTAAAGAGACAGGGCTCTGCCATTCTTACTAATTATCCAAATCACTAGTCACTGTTTGCATGTGTGTGGCCTCGCCTAAAGCTTTTAAACACAAGTTATATCACTAAATCAAAGCAAGTTGGAGGTGTCGCTGCTGTAGTGATAAACTCATAAAGGTTGCATGACATTCCTTTTAAGCCTTTGGAAGTATTGTTTCTAGGATTACAGCACTCAAATACAGTGAATAATTGGGTGGAGGCAGACAGGGAAGGCTGGAAGGTTATCCCATGCTGTGGGTTACTGCACTGCTGTCCCACTGAACTGCAGCCACATCAGCACTGCAGCCCTAACTGCACTGCCTCAGTCTCAAACACATTTGGTGAGAAAATCCACCACAGTGAGGGCACCACCTTGACTCTTGCCTCAGGATAGCTCCAGATTCAACATTTGTGTTGAGGAACACTCTGGAAAAGGTCTTCATCCTATTCACACTGACCAGGGTCTGCCTCTTTCCTCACAGGACACTTCAACTTACTCTAACTCTTAGGAATTTTAGTGTTAATTAACAATATCACATTTATTAAATGAAGTAGTAAGATCCAAAATCGAGAAAAAGCTGACGTGTCCCTTGTTAAGCCGTGGTGGCAGTGTGTGCAGGCATCTGTGCACTTTAGCCATGCCCTGCTCTCGGACAGGATCAGAGTGCTGCAGCCAAGGGGTCACGGCAATGCAGCCATCACACCTTGTTTTTCTGAATGGATACACCTTGCCCTGTCTCTCACATACACATCCACTTCCTCTGTATAGCACTTCATCCTTTATTTTCCATGCTAAATCCATCAAAATAAGAAGTAATGGATTAGCTGTACATGTCCAAAACTTCCCCCTTAATCTTCTCAATTGTAGTCACACATGAAGCAGGGTGGGAAATACATATATATTTCTTGTTCTTTTAAATTTTTTTTTCAGATTTTCTCATGCTCTTTTCCTCAAAAATATTAAGATTTTCTGAAGTACGTCACTGCACCATGAGAGAAGGAAAAGGGAAGAGAAAGCATCTCCCAGTAGATCGAGGGGGCTCATGGAGCAATAATCTGATATATGAGGGATACTTGCACCCCTTTCTGACTCTCCAGTTTCCCTTCTCACAAATCAGTCCCTGGGGCAAGACTAAAAGGTAGTTTGTGCTGGTCCATTTTCTGGGCTCTCTAAATCTTTAATATAAAATGGTTCATCTGGAGCATTGCAGGCGGAGGTGCTCATTCTGAAAGGGACGCTTGGCTGGAATTGCAATGGCAGAAACAGCAATTTTCACTTTACACCCCTGACCTAGGCCTACGTGGTCCGGACTAGAGTGCACACATGGGCCATTTGATAAGTCTGTGTCCACACTGACAGCAGTTTCCACCCTCAGCCCTGCCAACCTTGCCCAAAGAAGATTGAGACAGGCCACTGTGCTCCTACAGAGTGTTTCAGCTTTGATGAATCTGCTTTTGCCCTTCACAAGAATGTGTTAAAAGAAAAAAAAAACCCTTTGATTGGTGCTAAATTAAGCAATTACAGAAATATCAGTTAAAAACAAAATTAAATTAATTTGATTAGTTCACACTTTCCTATTTTCCTCTGCGTTTGTTTTTTTTTTTTTTAATACTGGTTAGTAATTTTACATCCTAGCAGGAAAACATTAAATACTTACAATACCACTGTTACAGTGAAAATACTTAGGTTTTATAATGTCTCTCCAGAGACAGATATTTAATACTCTACAGATAGGTTAATTTAGCATAAAATAGTGTAATATCTTCCTTATTTCTGTTCATTCATTTTCAAACTGTGATACCAGGCTTAGAACAAGTCACACGCACAGTCACCACACACAGATTTCCCATTTCACTAAGAAATGCAAAAACCTTCCAGCTAAGACCAGTTTGTCAGCTCTGCACTCAGAAAATAAATGTCTGTACAATGAAAACAAGAGCAACCACCAGTTATGATGCTCTGAACTGCCATCACACAGAATTCATTCAGGTCACCACAACTTCATGGTCAAGTACATGACCTCGGTTTCACAATATTGCTAGAATTACACTTGTCCAAATGGGTCTATTAAATTCTCTCTTTGGCCAGTCTTTGACATAATTCAGAGGAAGTTTTCTCTGAATCCAGAAAAAATTTCAGGGCAGTTTGCCTACACTTCATGGTCATGAATACCAGCAAAAGCATGCTCAGAGCCTCTCAAAGGGGGAAGCCTCCCCCAGACATCTCACTAGCATTAGCTCGTGGCTCCTGAGGGCAGCAAGGGCTCTGAGCTGCAGCCAAGCTGGGTGCTGGCAGAGGGTGGGCTCATCAGGGCTGGGCTCAAACGCTGCTTGCTCTGATACAGCTCTTCTCAAGAAGACCCAGAAGGTTCAGGGAACATGATCTTCAGTTATTATGAACATCAATCAGCTTCATGCAACCACATATTCCTCCTTCAAAAGGATTAACACAGGGCAAATCCCCAGTAAGCTCACTAAAACCCGTCTGCAGCAGCTCTAAAGTTGTAGGAATTGTGTGCCTCTTCTGTCATGGCAGGTCACCCACAAGACTGAGCAGGCCTAAATCCTAATCTATTTTGCAATGAAGGTATTGTGTGAAGCATGCAGGATCTGGCCTCAGGGTGGACTGGTAAAAAAAACAAACAAAAACCAGGTCACTGCCCCATTAATCCTCATTACAGATGTCACCAAGGAGGAAACCTTTCTCTGAAATTTGCATTTCTGTGTTACCCCTTGCCCTTGGGTCAACTCAGTTTTGACTTGCAGCAACTGGGGTGTTTGCAAAGGAATAAGAAGTTATACAACTGACCCAATCTTCTGTTAGAGTAATGAGAAAATCATGTTGTGTAGTTAGTAGGTTTTTTGTTAAATCACAGCCTTTGCTATTCACTAACAATCAAGTGCTGAAGAGCCAATAATTTCCAAAAGGAAATGTAAACAACTTTTTCTGAGGAAGGACTGCATACAGTAGGCTGGAACCTCCTTCAAGTTAATTGCAACACAGTTCACTAATGAAACTTTCCATCTATTAAATCTTAACAGGCATAACTATAAAAATGGCACCAAGCTCGCTCTCTCCTGCCTAGGAATGCCCCAGACAGCATCTGCAGAGACTTTCACACTTATTGTCTTTGCAGGGATTAGCTATTATCCCTGAGCAGCAATGGCAACATACAGCTAACTCTGCACCAGTTAGGCTCGTTTCAAATTAATTTGAATACTGTAGCTGGCTGCAGGAAAGATCATAGCAGAGGCACCTGGTTCTTGCCAAGTACTATGCAGGAGATCTGACCCAAAGTGCTCTGAAGTTGACAGGAATCATCTTCCTCTGCTTTCACAGAGTTCAAGATTAGGGTCAGAATAGGCAAGGACATAAAATGCGCTTCAGCCAAGACCTGTGCTTACTTTAGAGGCAAAAAATTTAAATTCCACCCCTTCACACCCGTTCAAAAGAGAGCACACAGTGCATCTCTCCTGACACACAGCATCTTGCAGGGACTACCTTTGCTTGTTTGCGCTCCTGTAGAATATTGTGATCCACTACTGCTCTTAATCTTACATTTAATTTCCTCTCACCAATGTTTTTAGCTGTTCAGACTCTTAACTGACACTTGTGTTTCTCATCTGCAAGAGTTATCCAAGATCATCTGCTGGCTCACATCAATGCATTTTTAAGCCTTGCTTTTCTGCCACCTCCTCCATGTTTTCAGCTGTCCTTTGCTCCTTATCTTTATCTACAAAGCATTAAGAATGACCGAGAACATGTGGATTCATTCACTCCTGAATACTTTAGCGACTGTTTTATAAAAGAGTAAAAAAATTCTGTGTGTCCTGGTTGACTTGAAACTTGCTGTCCAGAGAGGAAAAACATCCTATAGCTCTTTTCCTCTGTTCAGTGAGAGTACTGAAATTTTATGTGAAAGGCTTCTTAAAAGCTGTCCTGAACTATTTGTTTTCCTACTGAAAACAGGAATCTGCAACTCAATGTCAATTTTTCATTTAAAAGGAAAGATAAAAAACTTGGCTTGCAGCAACTGCTTATTTATATTAGTAAAAATATTAATGCTCAACTAAATCTTTTGTTTGTATGAAATAATCCTAGAGTAATTTCATGTCTGCTAGGTGCCACAGATATGAAGCTGAACTGTTCTGGAAAAGGAAGTAATTGCAGAAAGGAGGGTTGGAGCTAGAGAGTGGAAAAAAGTCCTGTACTGATTTTATTTCAGTAACAGATTCTAGCACCAGATGCCTTGAAATAGCTTTTATATTTTTACAGAGACAGGGAGAAGAAGTCAGCCTATGCTGATCTCATACTCCTGAGAATTTCTGTGGGAGCGTTTTGTTGAACAAGTCTTGGCAACCCATCAGCATCTCAGTTCAGGGGCAAACACTGAGATGAAGCATTAGGAGTTCACTAATGAGTTCTGGATCCAGCAAACACTTCCTATGGAAAGTTATAGTGCTATCCACACAACAGATAAAGCACCTCTTGAACTCTGAGAGCCATTAACTGACCTGTATATTGTAAGTACAAGTCCTAAAGTGCTTTTCAAGGTGTTCCACCTCTAAGAGTAGCCCAGGCAAGCTGTACGTAAAAGTTAAATACTAGCATGACACTGAACTCCCCCTAACATCGGAGTATTCCCCTGGCAGGACAGCTATGGAGGCGGCAGCGGTCTACACGAGTTCAAAGTGAATCATCCTCTGCCTGAATCCCTTCACTTGAAGGGGTGTGCCATCAGGTAATTGGTAGAGTGGAGCTTTTTCCCTTTTGAAGGTCAGCATCATCTTTTTGTCTTTCCACCTGAAATTAACTGTTGCTGGTGAGTATCATGGACCAAGACAACTTTGCAGATATCTGGCTCACAGGGAGCAGAGTTGGCCTGAGAAGCAGTTCCAAGGGTGTAGCAAAGCACTCAGCTCCTGCTGCAAGGCTTTTGTGAGAGAAACTGGGAATGAAGGTTGCTAAAATAAAATTAAATGGGCTATCCTTAGATTTCAGCTGGAACCCTATGTTGTCCACTTCAATTTTTCAGACAGCTTTTTCATGTTGGAGCTGCCTTTATTTTCTGTGTTTGCTGTACAGCACACAGTGAATTTTTGGTAGTAAGCAATAAATAAAAAGAATTCCACCTGAATTATTTTGATCATTCATTATCTATCCATAGGATACTATCGAGGCATTTCCAATTGTATTTGGAATAGAGATACTAGGAGGTGAGATAATTATCCAGCAAAGATCTACTCTCATCCCATTAGCCAATTTTGAAGTATAAACTTAAAGTAAAGCTAATAAAGGTAATTGAGATGCGAGATTAACCTCATCCAGATTTCTACAGCCATGAATTTCTTCCCACTATACATGCAAACACACCACTGCAAGCCCACCAGCAACCAACAAGTACCCTACTCGCATTCATCTCCACCTGTCTGTGGCACTTCTTTTGTTTGGCACCTTTGGTTTGTACTTTTGTACCATTTCATTCTTTCGCTCCTTCGAACTTCCAGCTGTGATTCTGTTGACTGGGCCAAATGTTGCATCAAAGCAGAGGCAACCCATGCAGCCAGTCAGGCCATGTAGTGTACGGGCTCATGCAGCACCCGGCTCAAAGGGAAGGCTGGCGTGCAGCAGCACTCAGCAGCACCAGGAGCAGCTGATGGGGCTGACGTGGGAGGAGCAGAGCCAGCCTTTTGTGTGGCAGTTCTGGTGAGGGATAACACCCAGCCTTCCTCTCCCAGATCACTGCAGTGCAATACCCACCTCTCTCTCTCTCATGGTGTCTGCAGACAGCACTGTCACACAAGCTAATCCCTTGCATTTGGATCATGGGCCTTTGGCTCCGAGTGACATCCAGTAAACTGGGAGGTGACTCGTGGCCAGAACCTGCACAACCTATGAGCCATAGGATCAGCTTGTTTTCTCCCCAGCCGAGGCCCACCTTCTCCCAGGATGTCTCTGTCTTTTCTCAGGCATGGGACAGTTCTCTGTACCATGGGAACCAGGACAATATATACAAGAAGGGAAGCAGGTGACTGACTGGTTTAAGATGCTTAAGCAAAATTTGCTGAAAAGTAAAGAAGCGGCAAAGGACAGGAAACAAAAAATGGTTTCTGATAATCATCACACACAGTGAAACTCCAAAACTAGCAGAGAGCTAAGAAAAACACTGAAGGAAAATGGAGTCATACTTCAATGAAGACTTCCTGCTTTAAAAAAAAACAAACCAAAACCTCCATACAGAATAAGCAAATGATTCTGAACCATCATAAGCATATAATTTTCTCAACTTTTGTTCAAACTTTTCATCTCAGACCCATTTGAAGCTCGTTACATTCTCTGTTAAGACTTAGGTGGAAGGTCTTTAGATATGCTGAATCCCTACGTGGAATCCTATCACAATGAGAATAAATGTAGTATGAACAGACACTGCAAGAATAACTGATAAGAGAAAACATCACCATGCTTCTACAGACAGACATCTTACACCTGGGCACTCCTTACTTTGATGCTCGTGTGCCAAAGACCAAAGAGAAACAGAAATAATTTTCCTTAACCAAGACTTGAATGAGTACTTGAAATTTCAACTTTTCCTTGTTATCTCTGTTAGAGTCCTTACAATTACATGTACACTTCTTTTTGTTATGTTTCATGACAGCTTCCCAGCATCTATGAATAACAGTGTGGTAAGATTTTTTTAAAGGATGTGCATATTTTGAAGGAAAATGAAAAATAGGATGAGACTGTGGTGTTCAACCTTAACTATACTGCATGATGGATATAGAGCAGCTCTGCAAGAATTTATGAATACTACATGCTGACCTGGTTATTGAAATGTTTATTGTTTGACTATATTGACTTAAATCAACAGGACTATTGCAGAAATAGGCAGAAATCACTCAAAATAAGATGCCCCAATATAGCTTCTTAGAGCTAGTTAAGAAAAAATTTCCCGAAGTATTTCCTGTGAAGATTCTGCCTCCTGAACAAAGCAAGGGTGTAAGTCTTTCTTGCCATGTGAAGCCATGTTTGGAAGCAGAAAAAGGAACACTTATGTTCTGTATAGATAGGAAGCCAAGAGGGAGTTGTTCACACAGGGGACATCTGCCAAAGCATTTAGTTTTTTCATGCTTTGTTTGAGCCTAGAAATTGATAAATTTATAGGCAAGGCTGAGAGACAGGTATAATTTGAGTTATCTTTTTTTACTTCAGATTTTAAGTTTATGTAGCTAAATAAAAATATTTGGCCATTACTAGTATTTTATTTGAACATATCCCCAGCTAGAGAAGTATGATTATGAACCCAGGTCAGTGGCCTGGTCTACTGCACTGTTCTCAGAGTTCATTTTTACCACATTAAATGAAAACCAAGCATCTGCCAGTTAATCACATTAAACCAGAACTTTGAACTACAACACGGTTTAAGATAAAAATCAACATTTGTAGTTGGTTTTGCTTGATTATTTTGCTTCACAAAAGGCTCAGTTGTTTTAGTAAAAGAAAAAATATTTAGAGTCACTATTGCTGTTAAATGAAGTTTTGAGGATTATTTCTGTAATAAATGACAGAAAACGAGACTTCAAATTTGTATCTGAAATAGATTACAGTTACTTGATTGGAAAGATACAGCATACTGAGAGCATAGAAGTAAGACGGTTATTAAATTTTTAGTTCAGAACTATTCTTTTATTTCAGAGGATTATAACTTCAATAAGACATTTGCTATTTATGTAATTTCTAGAAACCTTTACTTTCTTAGTAATGTCATTGGAATGAAAGAAAATAAAATTAGTATTAGGAATTATTTAGGTATATCTCTCTGTATATAATAAACAAGGTTTCATCTAAAGGAAAATCTTTAGATGCACTTAGCACACATCCATTTGCCAAAAACAGAGAAGCAGCATAGTGACAAATAAAACTTCTGTCAAGGAGTGAGCAGGAAGGGCGACATGACAAGCCTGAATTAACTAGGCATCCTTTCGGTCAGTTATCCGCAAGCAGCCACCTTTGCCATCCCTTTTCCCTCTGGATGGCTGCATTGCCCTCTGCAAAGCACTGTACCTTGAAACCAGTCTGGGTGCAAAGCTGCACCATGCTCAGCAATTTGTGCGCTTAGAAAGACATTTTGTCAAGAGCAGATGACAAGAGGGCTCCAAAGCTGGTGTGGGTAACATCGAGAGAGACTTGAGCACCCAGCTATCAGCCACAGGTACCACAGAAGGTCTCCAGGTGGCTGAGCAGAGGGGCTCATCGCGCTCCTGTCTGACACTTCCAGGAGAAGCACTCAGCGTGGAAGGCTTCAGATGGCATTTGCAAGGTGTTGTTTGTGGGGCTTGGGAGAGTCTGGTACTTGTTCCCTCACACTCAGCCCCAAGCAGACAAATCTCATGCCTCCCCAGACATTCTGCAAAAGCTGGACGTTTAATAGGGCTTGCAAAAAGACTAAGGGTTTGCCTCTCAAATAAAGAAGGGATGAAAGGAACTTTCCTGGGGTTGTGCTGGCTCAATTCCTGTTTGATTGACTGCTCATGCTGTTGCAATGGTGGTTATTAGAGCTGGTAAAAACACAATTTCTGTCCCACAGGAATTTCGTATACTTCAACATTTGTTTTCATTCTGAAACAGCATTAAGTATTTCAAAATAATGAACACTTTCATAGATTGAGTGGCCCTAAAATAAATTTTAAAATGTCATTGTGCATGTGTGCATGGGCACATTTTCAACCCAAAGATCTAACCTCTTTTCTCCCCTAGCCAGTCACAAGGGTTTACAAGAGTTTTATTTCCAGATTCATCATATCAGTATTCTAGCTGATTGCTATTCCTTGGGAAGACCAGAGTGCAATGCTGAGCTGCCACCACACTGCTTTTCCTCCTCCCTTCTTGGGCTCCCCAGTCTGCTCAAATCCAAGATATCTTGGGAGCATAAAGCAATCATTTGAAGATTTCTCCAGAAAACTCAGAAAGCAATGACCTAGCAACAGCTAGATTCTGCATCCTCCTTTGCTTACTGTCCTTTTGTGGGATGCATTGAAATGAGGAGAGTAGGTTATTAACAACTGTGAACCTTGGTGTTCTCAGTTGCCAATGGTCATTTGGTTCTACAGATATCCCAGGCAGTTCACTGCAGTCTTTACGCAGAACTAATACAATTGCACTTCTTGCTTAGCTGTAATGCACAAGCAGTGACAAAATCCACCTTCTTTTATCTAACACGGCTGCATTTTGAGGGAGGAGGAGGAGGATGTGAGAACCAGCAGCTGGCAGGGATGGGCATGTGATGACCTGCAGGCATTCTCCAGCATGGGAATTGCTGCCTTGTTCTTTTCTTCCCCCTTTAAAGCAAAGAATAGCCTAAGATGGACAAGCGACATCCTGTTTCTCTCTAAGGACACACATGAACGAACCAACTCTCCTATCTTCACACCTTTCAAGGTTCCAATGAGAATCTCATCACCATTTTGCACCATTCACCCCTCAGTCACAGATCCTCCCATCCCTGGCGGAACCGTACAGCACTGAGGGTAATATCACTGCATCACAGCCTACTAGGTGGAATGTAGCTGCACGAGCGTCTCTTGGCTTAAAATAGTCTTTATGAAAAGCTCTGCTTTAAGGAAATAATGTTAGCAAAGGAATGTCAGGTTTTGCTCTTGTCGCTGAAGAGCAAACTCTAACAAGGGTGGTTGTCAGCTATTACGCTTTTGTACTGAAAAATTGTACAATCCTTTTAAGTTACATATAATGATTTTATAGCCTTTTAACAAGAGGAGCACCACTGGGTAGGATTTTAACAAGAGAAGCAGGATTGGCAATTTATTAATTTATTTTAAAACAGCTGAATTCCCCAAGTTCTTCCTTGATTTAAGCCACGGCCTGTATTACAAACAGAAGGTATTATAAGCACCTAAAGCAGCCATGGTTTTGATAAAACTCTCTTAAGTAATGATGATCCTGCAGCATTCAGACAAGTCAGGGGTCAATATGACCTTATTTTCCTGGGCCTTTCATTAGGAGCACTATTTCTGCAGTACCATACTTCTGGTACATCTGAATACACAGAGGATTCATGCTTCAGTTCTGCATGTATTAAGAATGCAGCCATAGCAACTACTAGCATTAATGAACTATTTGCTTATGCAGTAATAATTAACTTCCATTACATTACTTTGTGTGATTACTTTCTTAATTGCCTGAATTATGCATCCATTTAATATTTAATAACCATTCTCAGAAATCAGACACTGGTAAAAAAAAACAAATTGCTCACAGTTTCCTTGCAATAATTAAGCTCACAAGAATAAATGAAACCTTTTAAAAATGAATGCCTTGTGATTATATCCTTGCATATAGAGCAAGATCCTAAATTAGCTATTTATTAAGTCTAAATTTAAGACCAAATAGTACATTTTTCACTTACGCCTTGGGAAATCAACCTGTACAATACCTGACATCACCAGCATAATTAAGTGCCATCTATTTACTTTGAGAGTCACGAATTCTAGATTAGTATTTAGAACATTTAGAAGCATGTAGGGGAAAATATTTTAAAATGCTTCCTTGGAAAAATAGCATCTTCTTTACCTGAGGTAGCTGCTTAGTTGTGCTTAAAGTACTGGAAAGATCTGTGAAGCATAAAGAGCCTTCTGATGGGGAGGGTTGGGAAGGGTTTTTTTTTTTTGGTCATGTTTTAATATACATACAAACAATGGAAATACATTTATACAGCCTGAGGTCAGGCTTACCAAACAGGATGAAATTCGTTGTTGTATATGAAAATAATGTTTACAATCAAAAACAAGCACTCTGATCTACTTCTTTTTTCATACTGTCATCTGTCTCTGAGCCCTCATGCCCTGCTAGCACCCAAGCAAAGCCACATGCTGATTTGCAAAGTGATAATGCCATTACATTATCGCACACCAGCTTTGTTTCCCAATGGTTTGCAATGCAATCACCAGCTTAAATAAAATGTGCAACTGTTTTATTGGATATTGTTTTGATGAATAGAGTGTACTGAGCTGGACAAGACCAGTAACCAGTTGTGAGGTTTTTTTTATTTTGCCTTTTTGCCCCCCTTAAGTTGCATTTGTAAAACTGCTCTGCTATTCCACATTGATTATGGCAGCAATGTACAGATGTGTTTATCCAAACCACAACATATCTCTGCTGAAGCTGCAGGGGTACCAGCATATTACTACCTCTCTTTTCCCAGACACACATACTACAAATAAAACGTGTACAATGAAAATCACTCCAGACATCCTGCACCCAAATGCACCTAATCCAATAAAGGAAATAACTGAAGGGCTCATTTGCCGAAAGGTGGGCAAAGGAGGAGTGCCTGCTCTCCCCCTTCCCACACAGGTGGATCATTTTCAGTGAGATGCACACGAAGCTGCGGGGAGCCAGGGAGGGTGCGAGGGATGGCTCCCATTTGGGGTGTCAGGAGCCAGCAATGGCTGCTAGCCCAAGTTCCCAAACTGAGCTAAATTGATGCCAGTATCACTGGCTGTTGCTACAGTGGGCAGCATCATTAGGATTTGCTTTTTAAATGATCTCTCAGCCTGTAAGTCTGAGAGCTGCTAGCAAAGCAAGGTTAGAAAGAAAATGATGGCAGCATGTTGATGCTTCACAGACCTCATGATAGTTTCCGTCTGTCATTATTTACGTCTGACTAGATGCGTCATGTCAGCTACCTAGAAGGCACTTTAATATGAAGCTCTTGTTTTCCTCTGCTTTTTCACATCCAGACTGGGTATTATTATTTTTTTTGCATCACTACACTTAGGTGAAGCTTGCTTCAATCTCTCTGTAATGACACACAAAGAAATAAAAATTGTTTCGCTCATGTTATTATACATGCTTCTATTCTAACAGACCTCTTTGACATTGTTCACAAAACGGTGAATTTAAATCAATAAACGACATCTATCAAAAGGTCAACTTAATTTTATTCTCTGAGCTTTTTTTAACCAATATTTTAAGCAAAATCATATCTTCTTTTATTTTTTAGTAAATATTATGTTAGTGGATTACAGCAGCAACTGGTAATTTCAATGGCTTATGGTATTAAGTAGTTCAATTAACATTTTATTAATACTGCTCTATAATGTGATGAGTTCCGTCAGAGTCAATGTAAATAAGGTTACAGCTATCAACTATATGTCAGTTTTGCCATTATACTACCTCTTGGCAATTCAGATTCAGAGGATTCACTGGCACTGGTTTGGGATGAAATGTGTAATTCAGTCCTGAGCAATACAGCCAGCCTTGAATTTGATCCGATAACTTTTTACAACGATAGCAGCTCATGGGGTGGAGAAGGACCCAATCCTTCCAGGCTTCTGGAGGACAAAGCTCTTGTTCAGAGCTACACTGCGTCTCAGCACGCATTCCCATCCCGAATGGACTTTAAAACCCATCTCTCTGCCATTTACCAGGGAGGTACTCAGCCACAACATTTTCATTTGTGCCCAAAACCAGCAGTTCAATCATTCTGTGGCCCGACTCTGCTGAATAATCATATGAACTTATTAATACAACCTTTTCTAATCCTTTAAATCAGCAAGCCTGCAGTTCTGCCTTCTCATTTTGCCCTCTGTGAAATTTAGTGACAAGATTTTTGCATGCTTTCATTTATCTGAGCTATGAGGGGTCTTGTAGAGTCTTCAGTACAATAAAACACTCAACCACATAATAGTGCCAAAAATTATTCAATAATATTTGATCAGCTGGATTTTGTTCACTTTTGTTTCAATTTTACACATTAGAAAATACCTTTAACCATACAGTTAGTGGTATATTTGCATTGTGTACACTTTGGACTTTCTTATGATTATATTGCTTTCTTAAAAGTTGAACTGAAAGGGTAAACTGTTTTTGTTTCATAAGTATCTCACATTATGATCTTTAAAATTTAGTAGGGCATCTAGGCTTTGGTAAACATTACTTATACAAAAGAAATTTTAAAGGTCATCAAGTTTTCCCAGTCATCCTCTCCAAGAGGAGAAGTTTTGTTTGTTTTTTAGTAGGCAAATTAACATTACCAAATCAAAAAGCATTTTCTCTTTATCACTAAAATAACATTTACCTTCACGTGGGCTCCAGATAAACAAACAAAAGATAATGCTTTCCCAAACTCATAGGTACAGCTAGCTGATCTACTCATTGAGTTGAATTCAATGGGTACATTTTGTGTATTTTTGGTTCCCTGAAGAGCCCACACATAGATCACACTTACTAGAAAGGTGCTAGATCTTTGACATTCTCCAAAAAATCTACTTAAAGGAATTTTAAGCTCAGAATAATGTAAAAATGGCTCACTCCACATAGCAGTTTGTTATTCATTATTTCTGTAAGTTGATTGGTTGCCTAAATCATAGGATCTCTCTGTTGCTCAGTTGGGTGATATTAACCCCACAAAGACACCGCTGATTTGTCTCCGTGGACAAGGTTCTAATGGTTAACTCTTTGGGAAGCAATTAATAGGTTTTCCTTCACTCCTGAAATGACCTATAGGGCCCTGACTGAACTTTGTGAACAGGAGCTTAGCACCCCTCTGCTCTTCCCCAGCATTGCAAGATAGGGAGAATCATAACATCATAAACATAGTGAGAATGAGCTCTTATTTATGGACAGACTGAAAGGCTATCATAGGAATTAAATCCATCTTCCAGTACTGGCACTTAAATTGTGAAAAGGAATGGTGCAAAGGAAACACTGAAGGTAACAAACTTGCTCACTATCAGCAAGATAATTGCACCAAATCTCCTCTATATGTACTTTATGGCGACAACATTTATATTTTTTGTGAAGAAACTTTATTTCACCTCTTATGTGGAGCTCATTAGTAAAGGTTAATACAGCTAGGTCCTCATGCTTCTCATGTGTCTCATGTGATATGCGTGCTCTCAGTGTTTTTTTGGGCAGTATCTGTTATAACTACTGTAGGGCACCAAGTGACACCAACAGCTCTGGCTGGTCCCTAAAGTAATGGCATAAGTCTGTAGATTATAGATTGGGTTGTTCTTGAGGTTTTTATGGGTTTGTTTTTCAGGTTTTGGTTTCGTTTTTTTCTCAGAAATGCTGCCGTGAAAAGGGTCTGAACTGAGCAATATGATTCCCAGGATTTCAGGACTGCACAGGACTCCAACGGTGGGCAGTGCCAGATCCCCACGAGAGCCGCTGCTAGAGCAGGCACTTCTGTGTGATGCAGGATGGGGACCTTTTGTGAGCAGAAAACAGAGGGTGTTCGGTAGCCAGCTTCTCTATTTCCCCCTTCACCTGGAATTAACACTCAGCTGAAAATGACCTGACAGTCCCCACTAAAAAACTGCTAGGTGCTAAAAAAAATACGAAAACCCCTATTTCCATTTGAAGTCCACGAGCCTTCTAAATCAAGCTTTCTCCTTTGTTTAACTTCGTAGGTTTTGAAATTCAAATGAGGAGCTTCTTCAACTCGCTACCGGCTCCGTATGCTGAACACATCTCAAGTTCTTTAGCGTCTCTTACACCGGGAATTTATAGACTGTAAACCACCAGCAACATTTAATTTTTAAATTCAGTTGTGGCCTCTTCATAGCTCAGAAAACGTCTTCTCCCCCCGCCCGAGGTGGGCAGGAGCGCTCACCCCGCAGCCGCCGCAGCGGCAGCCCCGGAGCGCGGAGCAGCGAGCGGTAGGTGGCAGTCGAGCCCCTGAGCTCTCGCCATCGTCCTCCGGCACCGCATCCTTGTCAGGAGCATTGTGAAAACGGCGTCTTTCTAGGTTTTAAAAGTATCATTTCCAAAACTATCCTTTCCGAAGCCTCGGGTTGTAGAGGCAATAATGGATAGTAATATGTTTTAGACAAAGAGCGCAAGAAGCCCTTAAACTATGTTGCCTGCTTTTGAGTTCTGAGTTTTTAGGGATCCCAGGTTTTTGGGGAGTGTTCTAAACTTACCGGAAGGTTTTCTGATGTAAAGAAGTGCCGTAATTGTCCAGGAGTGTCCTGAGGCTCTATACACGGGATTTACCCCGCCCAGGACAGGCACTGCCCCCTCCTAGATGGGTCAGCAGATCTGCCCACATGTGCTCTAATGGGCTAAAGCTCGAGCCCTTGTTTCACAGGCACATCCAAAAGACAAAAAAAACCTCCCCGTGAATTAATCTTTCGTTTCCTTTTCTACATTGCACACACTGAGAAAAGCAATTTAAGATCATCTCAATATTTTTCCTCCTATTAAAGTGGCAAATATCATTAGACACAAGTGTCTAGCATCTGGGAAAAGTTACACAGCAGCACAGATATGTCACACTCGCAGCAGGACTATTAATCAAAGAGGCACTCTCCACACACACACACGGGCCTCTCAGTGTATCTCCTAATGGGTCAGCAGCACTAAGTCCTCAGGTGTCTTCTGTAGCAGTATTCAGCAATACTCCAGTGACAGATCAGACCAAAATCTGGATTCATACTTATAAATATAAAATATCAGCAGTTCCATGAATCCATTTTCTAAGTAAGATTCTTCTACCTTATTCATCACCACATGCATGAAATAAACCAGAACTAGACTCAGAAAACAAGACATTTTCAAATCCCTAGAATCAAAAGGAAGTGCATCTCTAGTTATATTTTTTCATCACTGAAGCTATGCCACTAACAGCCCTCCCAATCTCACTTTCAGTTCCTGAAGTATTTTGTTCATACAAGAATTTTTCTCATGTTACTTGTCCACACATAAGGGACTTCTGGAGAAAAAGATAAGGAGAGGTGGTACATTAATATTTCATTTTCAGATGGATCATTCAGATTTCTTCATTATGGGGTAAGAGCCATAAGTTTATTTCTACATGGAAGTACAGTACCTCTGGGAAACCACTTTCACCCCCTATCTTTCCTGGGACCTTAGCTTGAGTAGAAGCTTTGAATTCTATGAGCACAGAAGTGGCCCAACTAAAGCACTCCAGAGCTGTTGATTAGCTTGTATCACACAGCAGAATCATCTGAAGAACACAAGGAAACTTGACTTTTCAGAGTGATTAAGAGTACCTTGAATTTGAATGATGACTTCTGTCACAAACAACAAGATGATGCAACCCAGCAAACATGAAGAACAAAGTGTCAGATCCATACAGTGATATCCAAAATTATACTTCTTTTGAAGGCGTGTTTCTACAAGGATTGGTACGAGTTTCATCAATTAAAGCTCAGAAATATTAAAGGTCTGACTAAGGACATTTTCCATGTCCCAGAAATATCTCATCAAGGGATCAAGAAAGTGAACTTATGTCCTTGTTCTATAGGTAGAACAAAAAATGAGAAATTGAAGTGCTGTTCCATGAGTTGTACAGTGAAATACAGTGATAACTCAGGCAGATCATGGGCAAACTATTACTTTTTAAAATATTTTACCCAAGAAAATGAAAGAAAAAACTACTAGAGTAGTAGTTTTAATTACAAAAATAAAAGAAAAATTAATCATGTTTATTCTTTCAATTACGCAGTTTTCTTCTTTTCTTTTTTTTTGCTTTATCCAGAGCTACATGACATTTTCAGACTTATGATGAAAATTTTGAAACCTGAATAGGATTCACTTTGTAACAAGACAGTTTAAGTAGCAAACTCAAATCACCAGCTGTGACATACTGCTACAGACTGTTCAGGGATCATTGGTAGATCAGAACCTTTTGTTTTAATGCTGGTTACAAACTTCTGGCTCTGCCAAAAGAGAATCAGGGACTATCAGGTGGGAACAACAACAAACTCTGGATCAAACTAAAAACAGTATTCAGACTAATACTCAGTCTCAAGCTGACAACTCTTGCTGATGGGAATTCTACATATTTCCAGTTAAACTAGTCCAAATCTGACTTGGTGAACATCTGCATCTATTTATACTGGAAAGTGGAAAGGTAGCAAAGGAAAGGGAAACTTCTAATAACTTATCTTATTACCTATAGCAGCACAAAAGCCATCTTAATTGTTCAGTATCTTGGTGAAAATTCCTTCACGTTATCAACCGACATTTGAGGGTCTGAAAAGTTTATCATTCTAGTAGCATAGAGAGAAGGACCACTGAGCAGGTGTGTTCACATAAAATAGTGCAGAACCACACAGAGGTGCTCACTTCGGCCCAGAGCAGCACCGGCATGACTGAATAGCTCTGAAGATGCAGCACACTGCTGTCCTGAAATCAGGTGCGGGTTTAGACTTCTTAGGAACCTCTGTGCAAATCTCTTTGCCCTTATCTGCCTTCTACACGTACAGTTAGAAGCCCTCCATCAGCTACTGGCAGTGGTTCAAAACATGTCCTTGCAAGGAGGTGCTGAAGTGGGAAACACTCCTTTTACAGTTGCCAGCTTTTTCTCCTACAGATAGTCAATTCTTTTGCACATTTTTCTAGTAGCACTCTTATCTTTCATTCTGAAAGAAAATACAAAGCATGAAACCAAGATGTGAAGCATTCAAACTCCACAAAGCACATTAAGTATTTAAGATTAATCTGTGTAAAGAATAAAAAGGATTCCATTCCTTCGGCCAATCGACAGGATCAAACTAATGACATCACCAAGAAGCCAACAGAAGTGTTGGAACTGAAATCATCCACAGAACCATCCCTATAGTAGCAAGCACTGTGTATTAATCAAACTATCTTTGAGAAAAGGTGTTAAGGCTCACAGAAAAGTTTCAGACTGCATGGCAGATTAGGCTGCAAGGCAAAACCAAGAAGTTTGCTGGTTTAGTGCTGGCTATAAAACATTAGAATTCTGCAATACTTCCAACAGCTTGCTGAAAGCACCTTTCTGAAAAGAAAAATGCACCATAGCCATGCCAGTGTTGCTGATCAACAGATAAAAACTTAGGCCCGATGATCACATGAACATTATCCCATTCACATCATCCAGTACAAACAATCAAGCAAAATATAGGCATTCTACAAAGTCAGAGCTGCTAAAGTAGGTGTAGAATTAGAAAAATACAAATTGATTTCTACAGACAGAAAGCAGTTGGTGTTTTCCTCCCAGTTTTATAAGTCTGTGTTCAAAACAAAATGAGTGGTAGGAGACAGAAAAAGTCACAGGCAGGCGTTTTTAAAGAAATCAGCTATAGCCTAAAGAGCTGCAGAGCAGCAGGGCTGGCTGCTGCTGCAGCCACACTTGCACAGAACAGCTTTTCCAGTTAATTTTAGAGCCAGGTTTTCCTTATCTGAGAGGAAACAAAATACTTTACACAAGGTTTTCCTTTATAAACACACACTATGTAGCACTACTAATTGGTGTGAATGGCACTTGTTCTGACCTTATACTACTGCTTGCTACTTGTTTTCAAATTTTCATTGTGGAGGGTTAAAACAAAAATCAAAAAAAGGGCTGAAACTATGCATATTCTGTCAGGGACTGATGTAATAAGTGTATTTTAACAAGGCTTTTATAGACATACTAACATGAATATTATATTGGAACAGGTCAGTGTAGACCTAAGGTTTGCCAGTCAGCAAAAGAAACCATCATTTGTTCCTCAAAAGCACTAGCTGGCATTGCAACATTGCATTGTACCACCAGTGTATTTTAAAAATAAATCCATATTCTTGGCTCATTGTAAGATATTGCTAAACAATATGTATAGGCCAATACTCCAGAAGTAAATTTGAATAGGTCATAGTACTTCTAGCTGCATAATGCAGACTTGTGGACATAACATGCAAAATGGACACTGAGCTGAAAACACTTTAGCTCCTTTCCTTGTAATACATATGACAGGGTATTTTACATTTGATTCCTGCTTTTCTGAAAGAAATAGTAAGAACATTCCCTGAAATAGTAAGAATATCCCCTTGTGATAAAGATGATTTCTGATAACATATGAATAAAATGTCTGATTTTCTAGTTCTTTGCCCCCTTTGGTTTGCTGTGTCCCTCACCTTGCATTTTCCTTTAAAGACAGACATAAGATGTTGGTCAAGAATAGGTATAGAAGATCAGAAAAAATTAATTTACATACATAAAGGAAAACTTATGCTCTCCTGGCCTTTTAAAAGTTGTTTTGGTTTTTTTTTTCAACTAGAATGCAGATCAGGAGCAACAAGGGTGATAGCAAAGTTTGGGAGTGACTCAGTAAGGGTTTTTGCTTGGTTAGACTACAAGATGATTGGGAGATTTAAGTCATTCTTCCCTCAGTCTTAACACATGAGAAAAAAGTAATTTAATTCATAAAATGAGGTATCATTTTGTTGGATTTATTAATAATTCATAATGCAACAGAGATCTTTTGCATATTTTTCATGTCTTTGGTTCTTAGTGGCACAAACCTGAAAGTTGCAAGCCAGGTTATCCCTGAGGGAACCACTCATCTGCAGCAATAGTTCAGAGCAAGAAGAACATTACAGAGGTGGTCAGGGTTTTTCAGAGAGCACATAACCTGCTCGGTGGAACAGATGTTCTGCTGGCTCCTACTTGAGCCAGCAGACGTGGAACATCTATCTTACCAACCAGTTTGCAAAGAGTACATGTCACAGGTATAGGACACATGGAGACAGATATTAATCATTAAGTTTACGTAATGCATTCCACTGCAGGTTTAAGTTTTTCCATGACTAAAACCACAGGAGGAACTTGTTTACCATCCTAAGCAGAAGTGTCTGGTCCTTCTTGTAATCACATTTGTCCTGCAACTATCTGTCCTTTGCAGGCAATGGTCACAGGTTTTAGCAAGCAAAACTCCAATTTAACGTGTCCTTCACTGTGAGAGCAAAGTAGAGGAAGGGGTCTCTGGAGAGGCTGCAGAGCCAAAGTCCTTCCCTCTCTTTCCATCAGGGTCAGACTCAGGACTTTTAAATCAACTAAAGTTCTCAACACTACTTTACTGCATTGGTTGACATTTCGCCAGCTGTATTTTCCTTCAAGTGTCAATTTATGCTCTGTTAGAACAGACGGCACAGTAGCAACCAGCAGTTTATTTTTAAAGGCTTTTAGCAATCAACTGGACCATTTGTTTTTTGATGCTCAGCCCTCTTCTCTCTCCATGCACATCTAATATCCACTCCAACACCTTTCATATTTTTTGCAGCAGCCACCTCAAAAGAAATGCTGAATTTAGTATTTATCTCTATTTTATTCAGCAGGCACATTCTGGTTTGGGGAATGGAAGGCATGAAAGGCATAATATTGAAAAAACTAGTAGGCAGATTTAAGAAAACACTCTTTACTCACTTCAGTTACTGTTTCACAGGCTTTACACACTGCACATCACCTTTGTTCCCTCTCTACCTTCCTACAATTTGCATTGTCATGTTTGCTGTACACATCATACTACTTTGTTGTTCTCATCCCTAAGTTAGATTTCTCTTCAATCCCAAGCAGCACGTAAATCAGCACTCCATGGCAGACAGGTAAGGAAATGAGTGCTTGATCCACAACTCTTACATAGTATTCCTTTTATTGGAATTGATTGAGCAATACTTGATCTCTCAAATTGAATAATTGTGTAGTGAAATGAATGCTTATATGCAGTAATACATGCAGTAAATATAGATGACTTACTTTGGAAAAATTTTAAATGTATGAAGGAGAATGCATTTATTTTTTGTTTCCAAACTTTATAGATTTATATGTTTGGAGGAGGATCTTACCAAAATCTTTGATTCCCACCTGTGAATACCTTTATGCATAACTTCAGAAACTCTTTGATTTCCTTGAATACTACTCCAGTTCATGAGGTATTCGTTTCCTACTACTGACATATGCTCAGAGATTCCAGCGTCTATCACATTTGAATTTGCACTACAAGCACTTGTAGGTGAATTAACATTAAGGGTACATAAGACTGGAGCAACTGGCTTGCTGTGTTATCAGAGCCCTTTCTCTGTAATGATCTTTGCAGTCAGTGTTGGACAAGGAGAAATAGAAGTCCCAGTAACCTGCAATTGGTGTATGAATTGTCTGCATGCATCCCCCTCAGATCTCTGACAGGGCTCAAATGGTCTATAGACCCTACTCTCTCAAGTCCACTTTTCAAGCAGAGAGCAAAAGCAGTCACAACTGAAAGCATGGGACAAACATACTGTGTATTGCTAACAAAGCTCTTGCAGTGTCCAGCATTTTTATAAGAGATTTCTCAAGCTTGTTATGGTTTCTGCATCTAGCAGTCCTTGACCAGGCATTTCATCCAATTATTTGTCCATTCTCCCCCAGACCCTCTGCACAGCTTTGACAAGGTACGTTATTCCCTTCTGAAAGGGATGCCTCCCCCTGCTCTGAATCCATTTCTACAAGTTTCATTCAATGGCCCTTAACTCTTGTGCTGAAAGAGACAGTGACAGATCCATCCCTCTCCACCCATTCACTGGTTTTTTTTACCTCTCTATCATTATCATCCTTGGCTGACTTTTCCCCAGACAAGAGAGTCCCAGCCCACTCAGCACTTTGCATACATCCTCCTTTCCCACCTCTGAATCTTTCCACCTTAATGCACCTTCATTGAGATTAGCAAGTCAGACCTCCTTGTGGTACCCAAGGTAAAGGTGAACCATAGATTTATATGGCTGCATAACAACATTATCTGTTTCGTTCTCTAGTCCTTTCTTCATAATTCCTAAAATTTTATTTGCTTTTTAGCCTGCTGTCAAGCACAGGCTGATGTTTTCATGGAACTATCCATCATATCCCAAGGTCTCACTCCTGAGTGGCAACAGACAGCTTGGAGCCAATCATTTTGTATGTGAAGCTAGGATTGTTTTTCCCCACATGCATCACTTCACATTTATCTACACTGAATTTCATCTGCTATTTTATTGCCCAGTCACACAGTCTCTTCAGATCCTTGTGTAATTCTTCACAGTCTGCCTTCATCCTGACTACCTTGAATAATTGTGTATCAACAGCAAACTTAGTCACCTCACTGGTCTCCTCCCTTTTCAAGACCACTTATATACGTTCTCATAAACGGTGCAGAACCCTTGGAACACCACTGCCAAGCACCATCTGCTGCAGTAACCAAGCCCTCACTCCCGTGTCTATTTTAAGGAATTATCTCCTACCTTTTAAGGAATTATCTCTCTGTGCAAAGACTTCCCCTGCCTCTAAGACTTCTTAATTTCCTTAATTTTGGTGAGGGGGACTGTTAAAAACCTATCAGAACTTCAGGTAGAAGATAAAAACTTAAACACCCCTTCCCTTCAGCTTATTGACTCCTTCAAATAAACAACTCCAAGCTTTTTCCGCTATTAATATCAATCTATAGAAAAAGTAATTTTAAACAGCTTTTTGTTTTCCAAAGCAGCTTAATTTTGAGATGTTAGGGACAATGCCAACAAGATGAAAGAGGGGAGAGGCAGAAAACCCAGTTTCCCCTTCAGCTCCAAAACTGAAACTTTGTTCAAGTCTGACGCGGCAGCCTGACTGCTGTGATCCTCCATTTGCTAAACCACAACAGGCAGTCTGGTGAATGGTGGAACTAATGCAGACTGGTTCCAAATGACTTATTTCTGACCCTTTTGGCTGCCTTACAGGGTTCAGAGCTCTGTTGGGCTCATCTGTCCTATGTCCAGCGACCCACTGCAAACCCACCAGAAGGGAATCCACCAAGCAACCTAGCTTTTTGTCTGAGCAGCACCATTTCTCACCAGCTGAAGTGAATACAGGAAGACAGAGGCAGTGGTGGCATGAGCCTTCTTACTATGACAGGATAGGAATGGAGCTAAATGAAATAAATATCTCAGTAACACTAGATTTTATCTAGATATTTCTAATATACAGTGGGCTCATCCAAAAGGAGGCTATGAAGCTTCAGTTACTTTTACTAGTGTAACCCTATTTGGCCACAAAATAACAGCACTGATAATGTATACAGGGTAAACATTAAGGGCTTTTGTGACTCAGGCTTTGGAGTTCAAGTAGCTTGACAAGTCTCTTCTCCCTGGTGCAATGAGCCAATCTCACTTTGGCACTGAAAAGTGGGGTTTAACCTGACTAAATGAAGCCATAACCCATTATTAAAGGCACCTGTTTGCAATTACATCCAAGTGGAGTGGCTACAACAATTTCTCCACATTCTTTTGGAAATATTTCTTAAATAAACAATGTTTTCCTTGTTTATGAAGGCAGCCACAGCACAAACACAACCATAAATTTTCCATCAGACAGAGCATCAGCAGGGAGAAAAGATGCAGGACCACTCAGCATGGGCAGTTACACATATTCAGGGGTGGCTCCAGTTATCTGCTCCAAACCAGGTATTTTTGAGCACATACAGTTTTCTAACCTGAGCCATATCTACAGGAGTGAAGCTAAGCAGGGGATGCCTTCTGCCTCTGCACACACATTCCTGCCCCATGGCTGCAGGAGCCCCCTCTAACGTGGCTGTTTGGATCTGCCACTGCACAGCCACTCTCTGCTGAGAGTCTTGGGGCACTGCACAGCAGCCCAAAAGGAGGGTAGCACAGAAACATCTGTCACGGGTGTCTAAGTAATGTGATCTTAAGAGAGAGGTGAAACAGCAGTTTTACAAGGTGAAAACTATTTTTTAATGTATTTAGTATTTGAATCAAACTTCATTATTAATTTACAGAGAATTAAAAATTTGTTTCACACACTCTGAGCAGTTTACCCGGTTTTGACACTCAAGCATAGAATGACTTAAAGATGTAAAATAAATTAGGGGCAATTGAGGATCTGACAGCCATACTCAATGATCATGAAAGAAAGTTAAGACTCCAATTTTTTATATACAGGCAGTTTAGTTTAGAGTTTGCTGCTGTTTGAGCAGCAAGAGGAGCACATACCTCCCCCTTTATGAGAAGAAAATACCTCAGTACAAACCCTAAAACTGAGGTTAAAAAAATGCCTAAGCTAGGTGCTTAAACCTGTTGTTCTGTTGCACTCTGTAGGCTTCCAAAATCAACCCAGATTCACTTCTGAGAATCTGGACACTGCTATTTAAAAGCCTCAGTAAGACCTGAAAGCTTAATTTCAAGCACTCAGATTTGCAACTTGCAGCCTTATTTACTAAAGAAGGAAAATAAAGGAAGTGAAATACCTTGAAGACAATACTGGGGAAAGTATTAAGCTGCTTGCTTGTAAATCTCACAGTATGATACTGTTCACGCAGTGAGGGAATACAGTTCTTGCATTCAAACAAGCACTTAAAACTACAACACTTGAAGGCAACAGGAATGATGAAGTTACTAACCTGGTAATTGCTGGGACTTTTTTGAAAGAGCAGATTGAATCACAGATAATAACTAAGCCAGTCTTTCATACGTATGAATAATATCAGCTGACAAAAATTATTCCAAATCTCATAGGGATAGTTTTCTGGATTAAGAAGAGGTTTATATTTTCTGAAGGCATTAAAAAAAAAGCTTTGTAAATGAAAATTGGAAAGGAAAAGTATGTTCTAAAGTCGTGCCTTTGAAAATTAACCTTCTTTTTTTGAGTGAAAAGTGTAGTTCTAGAACATCTAGAAAGCAGTTTCTCTGCTCTGAGTTTATTCTTTTCCATCTGAGATGCAGCAATGATGCATGCTGATGTAACTAAGCACAGCTATGTAGGGGAAAGGGTCCCCCCCAACTTATGAAATAGGGGAATGACCATTTTGAAAATAAAATGCACTTGTATCATTGAATTGTAAAATATATTCATACAGCTTACAGATACTATTCTAGAATGCTATTTGAAATCTAGGTCTTAAAACTTAGAATCATATTTCCAGAGGAAAAAAAAGCGATGCAGGAATGCAATATTTATTAGAGAATCATTAACACAACACAGCTCGTAGTACTAGACTAAAATTAATTTACAATACTTCTAGATTGGTAGTTGCCTATAAAAATGTAAGGGGTTTTCAATTAAAATAATATTCACATGAAGAAATCTTAGTTCATTCTTCACCCTTCCCATGTATTTTTTCTTGATGGGAGAATGAGCTGAGACACATTTGTGTTCTCATCTTTCCCTTTTGGAATCATGTCTTCAGGGTTTCCAGGGGAAGGAAACAACAGACATATCAGCCTAGCAGCAGCACAGCACACTTTTTTTACCCTTCCCTAAGCAGCCACATACTTTTGCTCCAGGACACACACCAGCAGTGATTACCAATGCATCTTCAGTTTGGCAGACAAAGAGAAGAGGAAATCAAGAGTGAGAAGGAATAGCAGCGTTTCACCCATACTAATGTCAGAGGAAACAAACTGAAGTGAACAGTCCGTGTTACAAGAGAACTGAAGAGTTAAATAAATCCTTATACAGACAAATACATTACTACGAGATGCAGAACAGCAGCTCACCAAACTGAAATCAGTACTCATGTTTTCTAACAGCTATTTCTTCTTCTTAAGGCATTTTTTGCTTGTAAATAACTGTGCAAGAAGCAAACACAAGGTTGAATTGTTCTCTTCACCATCACATTATCACCAGCTCCACCTGCTTTTCTCATTTCTGCCTCACACTGAGAACCAATCCCTGCCTCTGCTACCAAAATGGGTTTTGGCACTGAAGCCCAATGGAGTAACATTTGCAGGCAGTCCCGCCTGAGTCATCACAGACAATAACATTATCTCTCCCTGACACTAAGGCTCTAAGTTATCAGGGTTACCAAAATATTGTGTTTGAGAGGACCATACTTCCACCTTTCAAAGAGTTTGAGTCCTCCCTAGCTGAGCAGTAATTTTTAGAGAGCTATAAGCATGAGCTGTGCTTGATGCACCAATAAAAGCAGTGATCTGCCTCTTGAGATCTGTCTTGAGTCTTTCCCCCCAGGACCATAACAGTTTTCAAACAGCTGACTTGCACTGAAGTCTCAAAAGTTAGTCAAACAAGAGTCTCTGGAGTACAAAAGATAATTTTTCCAAGATTTCCTCTATGGAACTCAGAGCTGCAAGAGCCAAGTGAAAAGCTCAGCTTAACTCTCTGGCAGTAAAAGAAGAAGCTGTTCTTACTGATTGGACTTTGATGCAGCAAGGTTTCCCACATACACACTTCATTCAAACGCATGGAAACCCAAAGAAATGAAATTATTTCCTGTACAGTCTTGGAAGAGAAGGAGAAGAAAAAACATTAAGTAAACCTTCATTAACTTCTTTTTAATAGAGAGAAATGCTAAAGCCAGAGAAATGCGCATCAAGTTAGGTCAACTTAGTTTAGCAATGCAGCTGTCAACAGTAACATCAGAATGGAGATTAGCTGGTTCCACCAAGTCAGAACCCTGGTGTCTCATGAGGAAAGCTCTTCATGGTCAGCCTTGTAGCCATGGAAAATGACAGGTGGGTATAAGCAGATGTTACTAAAAACAGCACGTGCTGGGCAACAGTCAGGATCCCGCATTTCTGGAGTCACAAAGTTTATTTGCTTTACTGTGCATTGTGGCAGTCATAACTCGTATTGTTCAGGGAGGCAGCCATCTCATCTGACATCAAATTATTATCTGCTCCCTGATGAGTTAGGAATCAATAAAATAAGAGCTAAAACAAGCAAAAAAATGAGTCAATTTTTTTCCTTCTTTTTTGGTCACATTTTCTAAAGCTGCTGTGTACCTTGAAGGGTGCAGAGACTCCATCAGAGTACCAAAACCCAAGAATTATCATTTTTAGAAGCACAAGAGGTAAAAAAAGGTACCTTGACTCAGATTCAGTCATAGGATGACACAATATCTGCAAGTCCAGTACCCAGTGTAGCCTGACCCTTCACAAACAAAATTGCAGACAAATGCCTTTGTACAAGGTCTCAAAGCTAATATTTTCATATGTGATAGAGCTATTGGAGGAGGATCAACACAACATCCACTAGTAGAGAGTATTGCAATTTCAGATTAATTTATAAAGCCTTCTTTTAAATGGGTACAATGTATTTCAAGAATCTGAATCTTCCCAAATGTCCTAAGTATGCATAACCTGGATCAAACTCCGCATCTTGAAGCGAGGTTTGGTTGTCACTAATTCAGACACACCCCTGCTGTTGACCTCTTGGAAAATGAAAGGTGTTTTGGCTTTCTCCATTCAGTACTGAAAAATTAAGAAAACAGCTGACACAAAAATCCACAGACAGCTCCAGAAGTTACATGCCACTGACCTTAAGTTTTTAAACTTCCTAGTTATCTATAAAATATCGTATTATAGCAATTGTATCACTCTGATGCCCATCCCAGGCTGATCAAAGTGCTGAATTTGATTTTTAAATGGGTTATGTTTAGGAAAGGTTATGCAGTTAATACAAACAGGCTTTCCCTCTTTCAGCATGTGCTCCTTGGGGGATCAGAGGCTGCAAGGGCTGTGTGAGAACTAAGGAACATCATAGGGGAGCATTTAATCCTCACTGTGGACGCATAGTTACTCTGCAAATTAGAGCTAAAGAAAAAGATCATAGGTTAAGGTCCAGTTTGCAGAATCCTAAATGCTGCACTCCCTGAATTCAATGTATTTTTACATTGAAAGAACTTTTTTTTTAGAAAACGGAACACATTAAAAGAGAAGTAGAACTGTTACGGCAGAACTGACCTTGGCTGTAAGTATTGGTGTTATTCATACTTCATTATGAGACATAAGAGGAAAAAAATATACTTTTTTGCCAAATACATATCTGCAAATTTTTTCCTGGCAGTATTTATTTCCAAAAGAAAAGCAGGGGGAGCTTACTTTTTTTTTAGTACTTGAAAAATGTGTTTAAACCATTGAAAATTTTACCTTTCTTTTTGAGATTATTTTGCAAGGCTATTTTTTCAAACACCTAGAGTATCATAGATCTGTCTAGACCGCACACTCCTGCAGATGTATGAGTTTTTTCTCTATATAGAACAGGTTCATCTTGATATATAGCAGTTTAAAGCCAAGTTTAGTAGCAGCATAATTCTAGTAGAACAAAGTAAATAAAAGTCCCTAAACAGTTCACTACTTTGAGCTACCTTGTGATATCAAACCAGAAATTTTGAGTAAAAAGAGTCTGGTTCTGAAGACGTGTTTGTAGAATTTACCCAAGCACTTGGAAAAGGCAAGTAAAAAATAAATCCATAGCAAGAGAGTCCATGAGAAAACCATGTTTCATTTTGTGGCATTACCTAAAGTTTTCATTGCCACCCAGCTCTGGCTGAAATCTTGTTTCTTTTTTTCTTTTATTTTACCTTTAGGTTCACGATAATAAAATCCAGTTATTAAAGAGTTTTTTTTAAAAGGAATTGCCAGTGTTTCTTAGCCAAATGCTTTTCTTTGAAGTTAACAGTAATATCACAAAACATACAAAGCTTCTTTTATAGATAAAAATCCTATGATGAGCACTGAATGATTACAGGAATAGGCCAGAAAGCATTCGTGCAGCATCAGTTCCTGCGCAAGCAACCTCTTTTCTTCTGAACCAAAATGGGCAGAGAAAGGAAACAGAAGGAAATACTTTAAGAGATACCTCATACTGGTTTTAACACTTGTGGGAGAAATTAGCTCTTGTTTCTGAACTGTATGTTTTGGAACTTATTTGGGTTAGAGCTTTCACATTTTCATTTTCAGAGGGGTAATTTTAAATACGATTAAAACTGGTGTCAGAAAGAAACACCTGTTCTCAAAGTAGAGAAGAGAGGGGCACTCAGCATGCCGTGACACAGCTGTATACATTGTCACCTTCCTGCCTAGGTAGTTTCTGAACTTCTATTCAGCACCACTCCACAAAGACTCTAAAGTAAACAGAAAAAGTCTAGTGCTGTTACTACTGTATTTTTATAGTCTTGTTTGGTTGTGGTAGAATTCTCCTGTTTTTCCCCTCTGTTGATTTTGCTAGGTGATATTTTCTCTACACATCTATATCATTTAATCTCTGCCTTTTTTATGAAGCAAATACCTTTGGGAATGAAACACAAGAGAGACTTGGATAGATCCAAGATGGCTACAAAAACCTTCTGGTGCCAAACTCTTGAACTGGCCCAGCTATCCTGCTGGTTGCTGTTATGTACTTTCCAGTTTTCTGAATTTTTTGTAGATGAAGTACATGAGGGTTGTTCTCGTCAGGGTGACACGTAGTTATTCACTCAAGGACTCATTTACTCCTGTGCCTCTAAACCAAAGCAGCAACAGCCATCAGCTATGTGAAAGAACAAACAGAATACCCATAAATACCTGCTTCTGGCAAATTCATAAATAAATCTGGCCTGAAGTACTTCCAGACATACATATTGTGTGGCTTTGGGAGGAGGAAGAAAAAAGGGCTACAATGGAAAGGAGACTAAGAGGAACCCACAGAAACACACAGCAAAAAAAGAAAATTGCAGAATGAAGCACTTAGCAGGAGCAGATGCAAGGAGATAGAATGGTAAGAAAAGCTACAATGCACTAAAATACACAGGCTGAAAAGAGGTTACTATAAACCTGGGAAAATAATTTTTCAAAGTACAGAAAAAAAACTATTTCAGAGGGGAAACCCACAGAGACATGCAAAAGCAACAAGCATTTCTTCTTAGGGAAAATAGCAGCTCAAAACCAGCTTTGGCTTCTACATACTAAAAGGTGCAAGTAGGCAGAGGAAATACACAAACTTATCAGCTTCTGTTTTGTCTCTTCCACTTGTACAAATCAGTTTAGAAGATTTGACCTTCCTGGCATATCTATCCATTATAGGAAAGTTTTAGCTGAGTAATATAAATTACAATAATAATGTATATGCCAGTTTTAGTCATAATAATTTATGTGCCAGTGAAGACATAAATGAAATAATTTAAATTAGGACAGAATAAATATGTTTATATTTCTGCAACAAAATATCTTGTCCTAGTGCAGACTTAGACTGACAATCTGTATCTGAGCAAGACTTCTCATTTCCTATTAGTAAAATAAAAAGTTCTTTTCAGAAGGTGAATACTTGCAAAAATGGTTTGGTTTTGCTCAGCTCTCAGTGTCACCTATCCCTCAGTTCCTCCACAACCTGTACTTGCAGCATCTCCAACTGCTTTGTCTCTCCAAGAGGCTGAAACTGCCAGGCAAGTCTTGCAGCCACGTGGCAGATTAGTATTTCATTATTGTTTTGTCAATGCTGAAATTTTCAACAATTTGAGCATGTGACATTGAATTGAGCCAGTTGCTTCATGTAGGCTCTTGGGCTAATTGACACTTCCAAAGGCTGCACAATATCTCCCCTGCACGCCCAGCTGCAGTCAAGCCCAACTCCAATGACAATTCCATCAGCAATGCAGGAGCATGATCAAACACTTTGCTCAGAGCTGCTGCACGCACAGCTGTGATAAACTGGGCTTTGAACACTTCAGCCTAGGTATAAGCTGGTTCTAATTTCCACATGTATCTTTGGAAGTCTTTTCCTTTAGTCAGAAGCAATTCTGCAATGACACACAGGAAAACAGATCACATCAAGATGCTGAACCCGGCTGTCATTAACAGTTTCACACCATCCCTACTTATTTTGAATCCTGTGTTTGTCACCGTGGATGAGCCCAGAACAGACAAGTGATGGTTTTCTTATGAAATTTTGCAGGATTTCTTAAAAATTCCCACTGCAGCACATTGAATTATAAGGTAGTGGCCTGTATTTTAAAGTAAAACACTTCAAGCTCTCATTGACTATTAGCAGTGCATTAGAAGGCAGAACTCATCCCCTGGGCTTTGTTTAGGCCTCTCTGTAACATATACTAGTGTACTGTACATATGCAAAACCAAAAAGATAATAGTGGCAATAAAAAGGTGCAACAGCTAACATTAGGCTAAAGAAATGTGCTCTGCAGGAAGGCTTAAATGATTTCTCCATTTCGAGGTACTACACAGACTCCTTGCTAGATACATACCTCGTGTTCCTGTGGATGAGCAATAGGAAGTACTGCGTAACACTTACTTTGTTTAACTGCAACATTTTCTCAGTTCCTTAATTTTGTATTTTTGCTCAAATTGAGAAAAAAAGAAGTATATGCTAGTAGAAATTAAATATAAAAAAAAACATAATTCAGACTGCCTTTTCCAGTAATCTTACTCTTTTCATCATATTTCTTCTGTAAATATCACTAATTCCTCCAGCCTAAAATAACGGCCTTGCCAATGATTTACACTATTTTTCCTTCCTTTGCTTTTACTATGATGCTCCAATTTCATCTCACTTACAGGGGACATATGTAAAAATTGTTACAATCTTGGCTTTTGAAGAACAGCTGTGCTAATATGGTCATTTTAGTTTGCCAAACTTAAAACCAAGCACCTTTCTACTCATTTCATCTACTATTGCACAGAAGCTTTGAATTCTTTTAGTTCCTTTCAGTGGATTTAAGGCATTTACAGATTTTTTGTTCTCCCTTAGAGCTGCTGGCGATGAAGTGTTCAGAGAACTTCCAGGTTGGATTATCAAAACATCTAAAAATGGCTGTGCTTGACGCTTTCTACTTTATTCCTTCAAAGGCTGTGTGCTGTGTTTTCCTTCATCCAAGCATCTCTGCCATGCCCATTGAATCCAGTATGCCTTCAAGAGACTGACACCAGTAATGATGCCAGCTCATTCAAGGTTTCCTGTGAGGGCTCCACCCCTTCCCTCAGCAGACTCCCACGAGTGAGCAATCCCAGTACAGGAGTTGCCAGTGCCACCTGTCCGAAATACATCCACTTGCATTGCTCTCAACCTCACCAGCACTGGCAGGGAATTCCTGGGATCCCATGGTTGTTACAGTGACTCACACTACTGAAGGATTCCAGAACCACAAGGAACAGTCCCCAAGCATCACACACAAGTCCGCTGTTGGACTGGCCTTCGGCAGCCGGGTGCTGTAACTTCTTCAGTCAGCGCGTGCTGTCTCTCCTGATGGAGACACAGACCTCCACTGCAGTTAGGTACGAGTAGCAGGCATTTCTATGAGTACAAATGCTCCCAGCTGCTCCCCATTGCACAAAGCAAAAATTATGCTTCACCCTACAAAGCCACATGAACAACCTGGGTATTTTAGTAAATATTCGCCCCTAGAATGCACATTGGGCACATCCTGAGCTGCTTGGGACACTCTTACACCCATTTTCTCGGTTTCTCTCATTTATTTTTCTTTATTTCCTTTTTCTGTGGCTCCTCCATTTCCAAAATCCTTTGTATGTTCAAATGAATTGATACTATTGCATCAACTTGAGTCACCATCTCTCAACAACTGCGCTTCTATTATATTTCATTGTGACTCAAGCAATATAGTAATAGCAACTACATTTGTAAATCCTCTGGGCTGTCACTTCAAACAACTGCAACCTGTTGATTGCTCCTTTCCTCCCTGCATTCTCCAGCCTTTTTACCTCCAAGAAGTTTGTTTGAAATGTCTTTTTTTTGTGGAATAAATTCTACTTTTAAATGTAGAGACCTTCTCCCATGCTTTTGAGCCTGACTGAATTTTAATAAGGGGATTTAAACAAAAATTAAATCAGCATATGCCAGTTCCCCCTCCATGTACTCACATCACTTTTCCACCATCATTTATCTACCTCAAAGCTGATAAACACACCGTATGTATTAGCATTTTAGCTCAGAGATGCACCAGTAAGTTCTTCGCAAGTCCCATAGCAGATCCATGAGATAGTTACTTCTTTCTGATTCATCTTTATTGAAGTTGGTTTTTGCCTGGCTGTAAGTGCTACTGACTGCCCAAAGAACACATACCTTTCCAGACCCTTATTTCAAGGCAGGATTAGGCCAGTCCTATAAGGTCAGAGCTCAGAATGCCCAGGAATTTTTAATCCCAATTTCAAAGTCAAAGAAGAAACAGAGGTGTTTGGATAGTTCAAGGTGATAGCATAGGGTTAAAATGTTTCTAAATTGTAGTAGCTAGAACAGGCCCTGAGAGCAAGGTGGACATTCTGTTCAGGCAAGCCTGAACCTGTGTATCTGCCTAAGATGATAAGGGGCAAGTCTAAACCTGTGTAGAAGACTAGGATAGATGAGTTAATTGTGTAGCTGCACCTGGGAAAAGGGGGCTGAAACTTGTGCTTGAGTGGAAACAATAATAAATGGAATGATTACTTGGGGGGGAGAATCATGCTTGGGTAAATGATTAATATATGATGAGAAAGGTATATAATGTGGGCACTGGAAATCCATGAGCGGGGATTGATGTGGGTTTGTACCCCTCTCCCCCGGCGCCTCAATAAAAGCACCTGGCATATAACCTGTCCGTGGTTATGTGTTTCTACGCTAACAACGGCATGGTTCTCCAGGGCAGCTGAGTATGGCTGGTATGGAAGTTGGTATGAAGACTGCAGAGAGGAAAGGGAATCCCCTCCAAAGCTGTAGACTCAGGATGCTCTTGATGTACTAATGGAAAGTGTTGGTATGTTCTGGCTTTGAGACAGAATTATATTTTAAAACTATGATTTTGTGGAATAGCCTCACTACTGCCTTGCACAGGCCCAGCTCTGATCAAAGCAGAATAAATTTTTCTTTTACTTGAGCATACATCAGACATGCTTTAGCAAAATTCACAATTAACATATCAAAGAGTTTCCAAAACCAGCAAAACAGTATTTGTAGGCTTAATTGCAACTGATTTTTATCCATTTTGACTTCAAGCTTTTTTCCATGTGGCTCTAACAGTAGTGGTAAAGACTGCTTTTAGAGAGACTAGTGGATGTAATGGGCCACTGGTCAGACCCATAACAATTGTTCATGGGTTCCTGTACCAATCTAGATTTATAGCAACTTTAACACCCCGACACAACTCTCTGACATAAGAGTATTGCAACTAAATATTCTGAGTGATCAGCCTAGAGTCTGTTGTGCGTAAAAATAAAAATTTAGGTCAGAAATACAGCAAGTTGCCAACGCAGAATGGAAATTTTTTTCACAGTATTCCCTGAAATGACATCGACCATAAACCCTGAAAGTATTTGTCTTTCAGAATATTTGGCTTCTTATTTTTCCTTATTATTTGCATGCATTAAAGTCCCTAAGGAGCTCCAAACTAAAGTGTTGTCTTCCTCCTCCATCTAATAACTCCCACCTATCACCAAGCATTTCACAGCCTCTGTATGAGCTTTTTCCTCTCCTAAGCATTTCTCTTTACTAGATTTGTTTTGCAGTTTCTTTATTAGGAATGAATAGCATTTCTTAAAATTTTCTCTTCCATGGTAATTTACCTTCAGGGTTATGAAAAAAATCTGGAATATTTTTGCCAGCATGCAGAGGGCAATTTAAATTGAAAAAGAAATCCTATTTCTTTCAATAAAATGATAACTCATCTCTCCCTTTAATTCACTATAGGGTTTTTTTTGGTTTTAGGGTTTGGTTGGTTTTTTTGGTTTTTTTTTTTCCATCCTTCACTGGAAGGTATAACATGAATATAAAACACCAAAGTTGTTATAGCAGAGATAAGTAACTATGTAGCAGGGGGAAGCTATTGAAAAATAGCTAATGTTGAGGAGTTTCAGTGAAATTTTATTCCTCTTGTCTGGCAATGTTAAATCAGCTGAAAGTAAGGACTAGTATTTTTAAAATTAAACATTCAACATTGTCCACAAACAATATATCTAACCAAATTAATAACTCTTCTTTTTCAATAAATTATCCTTATTCTCCAGACTATATTAGAATCTTAAAAATGAAAGTTATTTGTATCAGGACTTCTCATTTTACTGAGGATTACTTTGGTGAGTATGAGGGGTGTTACTGAATACACTACAAAAGAACACTGCCAAACAGTTCAAAGACTATTAAAACAAACAAAAAAATATTCTGGGAAGTATATAAATGTAATTTCCAAAGTATTAGTCCAAGTAACAGGAACACTTATTTTTTTGCACCTGATAATTATGAAGGAAATACAATAACATTACAAAAATTACCAAAAGTTTTTTTGAAAGGGAAATAGGGTTTTTGTGGTCAGGGAACCTGAAAAATGATTTTTTTTTTCCAAATGATAAGCAGGATTATAGAGTTGAATCATTTATATAGAGCCAGATCTTTTCTAACACTGTAGAATTTTTCTCTGCTTTGAAACTCAGTGTTAGAACCCTTTTCCCCTCCAATAACTAGTCTTTGGAAAACAAGCTTTGCAGGACTGCTACCATTTAAAGTAACTAACTACTTATTCACAGATAAAAACCAAATTATTTTTCTTTTTAAAACAGGAAAATATAAAAGCAGCCACATGCTTTCCTATTTAGGAATTTTGAAGTTCACACAATGGATTTGACACAGTCATTCCTCTCTGACACTCAGCACTTTTTGCTCCAGCACAGACAAGTTCCTGCCCACAGCCTCTCTCAGCAGGTGTGTCTGAGCAGTGCCCAGATCTCAGTAGCCACTCTAACCACTCTGCCTTCCTATGCTGAAATAATTTGTGTTGCTTGAACCTGAAGGAGTCTTTCACGTGCCTTACGGGTTAAAAATCCCAGAACCATTTCTGGATCACAGACCTTCTTGATGTCAGACATGGGAACTCCAAAGTGTAACAGTATTGGAGTGATAAGACCAGTAACAGCTCTCTGCTGAACATCTAAATAAAAGGGGTTTCTAGTTGTGATTTGTCATTCATTTAACACATTTAATCTCACCAAGAAAAACTGGTAATCACCATACAACACCAGTTAAAACGTTCAAGTATTTATGCAGTTTACAATACATGTACTGCTTTCACTAAACACAAGTTTTCCTGCAATATAAAAACTTCAAAAGAATTCTAGACAGGCCATCCCCTTTTGCTATGCTCAGCAGAAGGCTTAACACAGCCATCCTCTAAATCATACCTACAAAGCACTTTTAGTGATATTCTCTGAGATGTCTAAGGAAGTATCCTCTGGCTTTAACTTAAAAAAGCTTACAAAACTCTGATTTATTGTGACCATTTGTTTCCAAGAGCTTTATTGCCTAACCATAGATCAACTTGGCTCGCTTCAGTCATTAACAACAGTACATTATTAGACCAATTATAACATTCTAAAAGTTTAATTTGTAAACTACTACAAATAATTATTGTTTCACAAAATGAGGTTTCCATCCTATTACTAACATATATTAGCAATGCCAATTCTGGTCTAATTGTGGCTTTGATTTAAGATGCTTAAGTCAATTTTATTGATAAGGAGTGTCATCTGCAATGTGTTACAGATGACCTGAAAGTTTACAGACACAAAGCTAAAGGTACAGCCCTAAGGATGCTTACTTAGTTGCTCCCTACACCCTGATTAGTTTCAAGAACCAGACAAATTATGCCAAGGAAAATCATGGGAGGGAAATTATTGCCTGGTGATGCAACTTGTCATTTATTTTAATCCTTTAGGAAAGTTTCATCCTGCCAGTGAAAGAGGATGTAAATGTTTGCTGCTGTATTTACAGACCTTTCCAGAAACCCAGTAGGATTAGGGTGGCTCACTATAGTATCAGCAAACTCTATTGTCTGCGTGGTTTTTTTCTTGCATTCAAATCAAGTGACTGCAGAAATCTTACTACAATTTTTCTTCCTTGATTATTTAATACAGTTTTCTGGGTTATAGTTAGAGACCCATGCAAACATTCATTCCTGTCAAGCCAGATCTGCTTTTATTATGGTGGGGTTTACTCTAAGGCTTTCCAAGGGAGGCTCTACTCTGCTAGAGGCTATGGAGGTGCATCAAATTTGATTGGTTTAATCTCTGATTAGACTTCTAAAGAATGCAATCAGGCTGTCTTCGTGTTTTGTCTTGCACAGCAGTAAGACAAGATCCAGAGAAGCACTCAAGAAAACAAATAATGTCCCCTGTCGCATTCCTGGGAGAGACCTGTCAGCTCCATTAGTGGAGCAAGATGTAGGTCAGGCAGTACACAAGATGCTTAGTGCCTTCATTTCCCATATTATAAAGAGATTCATTTTAGCTGACATACAGGTTTACAAGCAAATTTCAGGATAAATGGCATAAATTCTGCTATTAACTGTGTTGGAGACACTTTAAATATCTCTATCAATACAAACATCATAGCCCTTTTAGCTTGTACCCTTCCACTATCAGAAGAAAAGCAATAATGCAAGATGGGTTAAGTGATAGAGCCAGGGACGAGCTAAATCTCATCAAGGTTTCTTTAACAGAAGCAGTGTCATCACAAGGAGCTTGTGTTTGAAGGTGAGAGGATGGAACTAGTTTTGCCTGATTTCCAATACTTATGATGTCATATTGAAGTATTATATTTGCATCCCAGGTAAAAGATGTGGAACTGTAAGAAACATGATGAAACAATCTGATAGAAGGAGATAAAAGAGCTGAAAGAAATTGAAAGCATTAAAAATGGAAGACTAAGAAGTAGTCCAGGGAAAATTATACTGTGTATGGATGGCAGCCATTTCAGGTGCTCAAGTTTGCCAGAGTGGATAAAGTCATAATTCCTCAAGAACTGCACAAGTCTTCCCTCAGCTAGCAAGAGACATTACTACTGTTGGTCCACCACATGGAGAAAGCATGCAGGCAGAAAGAAGGGAGGAGGCTGTGCCATGGAAACACTGATGAGGTGACTTGGCTCACTTGGCCAGGCTTCAGCTTCAGCCAGCACTCCCTGCAGTCTATTTAACTCTACCCATCATGGAGCAGGTTTGCAAGGCCTTTGCAGCACCTTGGAAATATTAACAAAATATTGATTATATATCTAGACACCTCAAAAGACAGTTGTGGATAAATTGTTGTAAGAATATCTAATCTCTTACACGCACAGCGGAAGTCAACAGTATTCAAAAAGCACCTGGAGCACCCCAGGTGAGGGGCAAACACTGGGGGCTGCACATTAATTCGGTGGCTGGAACTCAATCCCATGGTGAAATTAAGAAAGGCATTAGCTTGATCACATCCCTCTTCACCCTGAAGTTTATCATTCCTTTCTAGGATCTTGTGAAGGCAGTCATCATGCAAGGCTGTAATTCTTACTGCCTTCTCCCAGCACTAGTGAGTCCAACTCAATTATTTTTTTTCCCCCCTTCCTGTTTAAAGAATGCCAATAAGTGTAAGTTTTAATCAAGGGCTAAAGCAACAAACGTGTTAATACTGGAGTGGGGACATTTTTAAAACAAGCATTTTACTACTCTAAACATCACATATCTATGAGAAACTTTCCCGTAATTTCATAGCACCAAAACTGCTAGTGTGCATAGGAGCTCTCTTACCAAAGCAAGTCTCACAAAAAGAGAAGTTTTCACTGTGTTTTGCTCATTAAGCAGCCTTATTGTTTTAAGAAGTAGTCAATTAATCATTGAAAATGTTGCCCTGACTATAATTAATAACTACAGACAAAAGACTATAGGCAAAAAGACGAGGTAAATCAAGAAAGGCAAACATCTCCAAGAATAGATTCTTGCTCTCTTTATTGCTCCAGGAGCTCACAGATTGTTCCAACAGAACCTATGGCTGAACTACTTAAAGTAAAAACATGGAGAAAAAGAAATGGCTGTTAAACTACAGCCATTTTTAAACCTTTATAGGCAGGAGTAGAGAACAACCAATCAGACAAAAAGGACTGAACAGTAATACAGTGTAGATAAAAATGGATATCAAGAATATGAAACCAAGGTCTTCCATATTTCATGCACAAGCATTAAAATCACACACTGGTATAACTATATAAAGATTTACAAAGCTGAAAGCCAAACTTGGCTTGAATGTACAAGTTTTCTAATCACTTTTCATGAACAGGTAATTGGCAGCTCTAGGCAAGGAGGGGTGGACAGAAGGAAGTAAGAAAAATAATTGAAGCAGTTCTTCAGATGCCACCACATGCCCCAGCTACTCTGCAGTCCCCAAGACAGCAGAGCTGAGAGCTCCTTGGCACAGAAATCAGACAGCTTCTTCCCATCTGCTCCTGCTTACTGCTTCCCCAGCACCATCCTGTGACTGCCCAGGTCCTTCCACCCAAATTCCCTCCTGCTCCACAAGCTGCTGCACCCACTGGCTCACAAGGCAGCTCAGAGTTCAGCAATGCCTGCACCAGCACAAATCTGGGAGAAGGAGGGAGTGGGACTGGGACATCCCCGGCAGCAGCACTGAGGCACAACGTTTTGTCTATGCAACTGCCACCAAAGTCACCACCAGCTGAGCTCTCCTAGGGATCCGTCACCCAACAAACCTTCCAGAATGACCTGGATTTCAAAAACCTGGGTCTCCATCTAACAGGTATAATGTAGAACAATACAATGTATTACCCTCACAGTTTCTGCAGCAGCTTGCGTTGTTCCACATTATAAACAGAGGTATGCACTCCTTTAATTCCACCTCTACCAGAATAAGTTCTGGCATAGGTAAAATACATCCAAAACATAAATAACACTAGCCAATATCATCAAGCAAGCAAAAATCTGTAATATAGGGTTTGCAAATGGAATTTTACATAAGTAGACATACAGGCATAACCGGGAAGAGCTTGTTCTCCAAGTCATCAAGGGCCATCTCCACCACTTGCAGTTAAATAAAAGACAGTCTTGGTCTTTGAGGCTAAATTGAATACTTTTTGTGTAAAACATTCCCACTGGCTTAAAATAGGCACTCTATATATGAAATGATTGACAAATATTTATGGTTTCCATTTTATGGGTGAGAACATATACAGCATGATATAATACATTCATTTCTAGTTATGTGTGTACTAAGTAAATATAAAGACTAGGAATGTATGCATTATTCCTTGCTAATTTTTTCTGAAAAGCTAAATATTTAACTCCAAATCCTATTTCCTATCTTTTCAATTTCCATCCTCTCTTTTGCAACACATTTCATGTTTTGAATTATGAATGTGCAACACAAGATGTCATTTGGATGTCAAAGAAGCAATCAGCTGAAGACTACTATCATTCAGAAGCTACTTCGAGACACACTGAAATCTTTTTTAAACCTTTAAAAAATGCTACAGTGTATTAGGAATATAAGAATTGCTTCTATTACTGCCTGAAATGCTGAATTTTTATTCATACTTAGGATTATTGCCTTTACAAAGTACTAAATCCAGCAAGTACACGTCTCAAATTATGATGGTGATTTCTGTGTGAGGAGACATGCTGCTGCACTCAAGGAGGGTACCTGCTTCTTGTTCTCAAATTTAATTATATCCAAATTATCTTGGGTTTAGTAATAATCGTTTACAGGTGCTATGCATCCTGCATATGAAGCTCCCAGTAAGCCTCTCAGATACATTTATTTTAAACTTTGTTTTAGTCATTAAAGCAACAACACACAGGATTCAGTTTCACTCTCAGCTTTAGCCCTGAGAAGTTATGAATGTTGTAATAAAGAAAGCAGTGAAATTGAAGCTTGCTGAGGAGCAGGTCATGGTTCAAGCTGGGAGGAATTAAGGGAACATACCAAACCAAGGTGCAGAGCCTGCCACCACTGCAGGGAGCAGCACCTTCACAAACAGCACCAAGGGAGAACAACCTGAGAGAAGTAGGGGGGTGCAGAAAAACAAAAGGAAATGAAGATGAGCAAGATGGTAATAGATTCAGAAAGCATTTTGACATCAAGCTTCTTAAATATCTATCCAATATACCCAACTTTGACCATTTAAACTGCTTAAAGATATTTATAAAAATGTATTTCTGCATTGCTTGCATTTTATTGGGTATTTTCCAGCTCAATCCTACAGTTATAGAAACAGTGCCAGTCATGAGAAACCTAAAGTCCACTAAAGGTCTAGCATCTCTAGCAAAAGTCATTCTGAAATTTAATAAGAAGATTCTACTTTATTTTTAATGGAAAGGGACACAATAGTGGTGCAGGGTGTAGAGCAGACCTGTCTGGAGTCAGAGTGAATACAGAGCTCTAATCAATAAACAGGCTTTTTCAAACAGGTTTAATTGTGAATCCAGTGGATACAAACAAGGTTGACTCATGTCACAGATAAAACAAAAGCAAAAGCTGAAAGTATTATGACTAGATTTTCAAATGAAGCACAAAATTATTTTTAAATTATGGGAGCTCTTTCACATGCAAGAGTTTGTACTAAGGAACTCAGTGCCTTTCACACCATCACTTTCAAGGTCTGCTAAACCACTGAAGTCTGCCTCTTAGCCACTAAAGGCACATCCCAGTGTTACTGCTAAGTGGCATATTAAAAGTTTGAGATAGTACAGAGGAAGGAATTCGCCCTTCTAGCATTTTTCTTGCATAAAAAGTATTTAGTTTTATTTGATTATTGCTGATGCCTCCTTTTTGTGTTGATGTGCTATTCAAATGAGCAGTTTGGGATGGGAAAACAAATTTTTTTCCAAAGTAGTGGCAATCATGACTGTAAATATTAACTTGTATTGCAGATGCACACCCACATGCACAGACAGTGCCCCAGACCTTTTCCTCTCTTGCTGCACAGAACAAGCTTCTCCAACACACATCTTTGATGAGGCAAATTCTTACTCCTGTCTCTAATTGTTCCCACACAAACCCAAACATTTCTCTTCCCCTTTTTAAACCTCACCTGATGTATATTTTGCTTTCTGATTAGAGGTAATAGAGATTGAAGGAGAGAAATTGAAATAAGCATGAAGATGTTTTTCAAAACACAAATTCATGGAAAAATCTAGATTTTAGTATTTACACTAGGATGGCAGCTAGGAATTGTATTTATTAGCAGTTTTGCAGTGCATACTCACTATGATTTAGTCACCTATCACTTTTGCCTCTTCTCAGACATACTTTGGCTATATTTACTAAAGACACCTATAATGGAGATAGTATCTCCGAGAAGGGTTGTTTAAACAGGATATTTCATATCCCTAAGCTTCTCCCTGCCTATTAGATTTCTATTATGGAGTGTGAAAGTCGTTCTTCAGTTAAAACACACTAGGTACAAGGAAGCAGAGCCACAATCCAGTTCATGGAATTCAAAGTCCATGGCAAGTCCACAGCCAGAATCCTGGCCTCAGTAGGAAAGGGATACAAATTTCTGGTGTTGTCATTTATGTATCTTGGGATCTAGAATAGATAGCTGCAACATGTAACACATCACAGCAGTTGATGCAGCTCCACTGCTGAACAATTACTGCACTTTCTTGGACAGTTAAGGAACTGCAGACAAGACAACAAAGAGCACTCACACATAGGAGCTTCCAATATGAATTCACAGACTTTGGATCTATACTGAAGCAGAGGACCTTTGACAGAAGTTGCATTCACAGTATTATTCTTTCCAAGTAATAGTATGGGTAAAGAAAATCTGTTTGGGAAGGGTGGGCTTGTATTGTCTGTGACAGTGAATTAACCATCAGGGACCAATTCCTGTCCTTCAGCAGGTATTTTCAGAAGGATGAAGGGTAAGTCCACATCTCAGAGAAGAAAGCATCTCCACAGCCCCCAGCTGCAGCATCCAAGACTCGTAGCAAACTACAATATCTGGGCATGGGAAAAATGTTTTGATTTATTTTATAAGTTCAGGAATTGTCCTTGATTTTAATTTTCTTTCTATGAGTTTAAATTTGAACAGGAGGCAAACTATGAAACATTTAGAAAAGCATTTGGAAGAACACATTCCACCTTGCAGGTGCATTTGCACAGGCTCATTTCTGCACAAGCTCAGCCCCAGCGCTGTAATCAGACACTGCAGTCAGGCAGCACAGCCAGTACCTCCCCACCCCACTGTAAACAAGTGGAAGAATCTGAGCTATTCCCTCTAAAGCAGGGCTTAAAACATTCAAAAGCACAAGCATGGTCTTTTCCCTAAAGATTCAGTATGGAAAAGTGGTAATTCGTTGCTACTGCAGTTATTCTAAGCTTAAAATTTTATTATTTTGTTGAAGGGTAAAAAGAAGCATCTGAAAGACTCAAAAGACCATCTTAAATAAAATTAAATAAATTGAATTTTAATTTCTTGACTGGGAGAACATTATGTTTAGATGTCAGACTGGCAATATTTCATGTGAATACTTTTCAATTCTGCCATTTCAAAGCTATAGGGGATCAGTTTGGGGATTCTGCAAAGTTCCTCCCAATTAAAAAAAAAAAAACAACCTAGGCTAAACAAAGCATTCAGTTAATTCATTGTGATATCACAAAATTACACTGAAAAAAGCCTGCTAAGTAACTGAAAGTTTGTTGACATTTAATGAATTCTTTCCCTTTGTGAAAAACGCGGGACAGTTTTACTTCAGAAATGGTATTTAAAACAGGAACTATAATAGCAACTTAAAAAAAAAATCAATTTGTAAATTTTCTGAGAAGTTTGAACAACACTATTAGGAGTTGAATCTATAATGCAGGTCAGCATTTGAATTCCCAAAACCAAGACCCCATTGTTTTGGTACTTTAGTCTCTCTACAGCCTATTATTATTATTGAAGCAATTGTAATTGGCTTTCAGTTCAAAAAGGTAATTCAACAGTAAACATTTATTTTCAGACACGCCCAAATGCAACTACTTCTCTTCAGTATGGTAAGATCTCATATGGCCACATTTGATTGCTGAAGTAACATCTGACTCCCAGCTCAACATGTGAGGAGTTTTTTCTGCTCACGACGACTCCAGATCACCCAAAGATTACAAAGAACAAGAATCCCATTTGGAAATATTTGGCAATGTCACATTTTGTCACTTTTTATTCAGCAAATTATATTTGACCTGCTGAACTTTCAATAGTTCAGGAGCATGTTAGTCTAATGCCTTGAAGGTCTATGAAATTTAAAATCAAAAGATACTTACAGGTATTTTATGGCAGTGATAACACCACAAAGAATAGAAGGGCTCAAAACACGCAGAGATGGGCTCTGGATCAGACCACATGCAATGAGTATCAAAACAGTGCTTCATACACTGTTCAGTCAAGTCCCTGGTGCTCTCATTGCTGCCACTGAATTGCCACAGAAAAACTGCTTAATAATGTCAGGGTGGTGCAAAGCATCCCATTCTTTCTGGAAAGTCATCAGTAGATGATATCCAGGATGAAACAGGGGTGAACTTGCCAAATGAGACCTGTGCAGCCAGTGGGAGAAAACAGCTTGTTCTGCAAAGTGAGGCTCCAGCTGCCTCACTCTCTCCAGGTGCAATGCTGTATGTTGTATTATATTGCTTGAAAACAAACTGTATTGATAGGAGACAAGAATAAGTTTACCTAATCTAAATATGTAGTATTCCAGAAAAAGAAGGGCAGACAGAAGGCCAAAACTATGAATTATGCATACTGTATCATCAAACTTCTATCCTACTTTAGAGCTGGAGCAGGCTTTGCATGGAAAATGAAATTAGGATGGAACATATATTGAACAATTTTCTCCATAACTGGTTCTTACTCACCTTAAATGTAAAATTTTATTTAGCTTATATCACAGGAAGACATCCTTATTAAAGTAGCACACTTACCTGGGTCCCTTTGAAAGGATTTAATGCAAACAAGTCTAAAATAATTGAAGGGGAGACATTTTCTGATTGTTCTCAGAAGAGCTTAGTGAAGAAGAGTATAGCAGGAAAGAATTACTTTATTATATTGATTTCCTCAGGAAAAAGAAAAAATAAAAAATCAAAGTAAGGTAGGTCAAACAAACCGATTCTCTTTTGTAAAAATCAATAAAAGCATGCAGAACATGAGTGAATTTACATGTCAAGACATGCAAGCATACTGCAAAACAAGATCCACACATTATTACTCTAATAAGGCAGGTAATACAAGACACTAGCTTGGGTCATTACTGCACCCTGCTATTTTAAAATGGCTTAAAGTGCAATGTGTATGCATTTTTACTGATTTAACCAAGCAAATTATCTGAAATATGACTGATTATACATTACAGCTCACTAAAACATGTTGAATCATAGCATATGACAGCCCTGTAGCTGCTTAAAACACATCTACCTAAAGCTGAAAAATTGTTCTACGTGAAGCTGCAAAGAAAGTTGTCTAAACTTTTACCCAAGTCATATGTTCTTAAGCTCCAAGAATCTTCTGCTCTGTGAGAAAAAAAGTTCAGCCACCACCTAAAAACCAAACACACTGATACATTCTTGGTATTTCTCTGGTTGTTCAACTAAGTAGAAATTAATACCTAATTTTAGTACTTGATAAAACCCAAAACTCTACTAGCTTCTTCAAATCGATATAATTTCATGTAACATACCTGAAAAAAGGGTGCCTCCATCAGTACCATCAAGGAGATATTTGCAATTCCAGATACTTGAAATGGTTTTTTGGATAATTAACCTCAGCCCATTGCTAGCAAATACTGTCAATTAACATCAATTACATGAAAATCACCTACAGGAATGACTCCCAGATTCCAACGGGAGCCAAGCCAAGGGCATAACTTCTTTTATGTCCTGACTGTAAAACCTGGCATGCAGCTGTGAGACTCAAGGGCTTCTCCACTGAACTCCACCCACCCACTCCACCTTCCTCTGACCTGTAAAAGACGCACGGGATTCCCTACATTTCTTCTACAGCTTCTCTACCTCGTTCTTTTAAGACAGCAAGACACTGCAAATCCAAGAACCCGTGTGCACAAGCATCTAAACTGCTTCGGGCATTACACACCCTAAATTCACCAGGAAGTGTTAGACCATCTACTGAAAACAAGGACTTACAGGTCAATTTTGAAGTTACGTAATTGACGTCAAAACTTGCCCTGACTTTGCCAGGGGTAGAATGAACAGGAATGAAGCACAGAGTTAGAGTTCTCTTGTTGATAAACCTTTTCAAGAAAAACAAAGAAAGGGAAGCTGAGATCTCTTTTTAAACACACTCAGGCTCACACTGATGACTTGATCCTGTTTTTTCTGACTACCCCTCCCCCAAGTACAGAGTCCAAGACTCAAAACCTTTTCTTGGCATTATTTAAGCCTGTTCTGAGATTATGCATTAGAGAAAATATAAGAAAACCAAACAGCAACCATAGCAGATCTTCCAGTATTAAAATAGCATCACATTCTCTACTGAATTCATATTGGAGAAAAAATATAAACTACTAATGAAAGTCAGTAAAGGCAGATACTTCTCTCACTTTCTTGAGGAGTAAAATCAGCCTTCATACTGTTGAGTGAACTGAGTGCTGTCAGGACAGGTAAACCCTCAAAAAAACTAGCAAATTTATTCTAAAAGCAGCAATTAAATCTTCTTCCTCCCAAGAAGAAAATATTCCAAAGCAGTAATAAGCATTTTTTTCATTTTAAGTGAGAAATTGTGGATTTTCTTGGTTTCTAATCACATCTAAAAAGAAAAAACCTTTTCCATAAGTAAATAATTTTACACTTCTGACAAACATAGCAAAGTTACAACAAGAGCAAAGGTCAAAATACGAGTCTGCACTGAGCCTTGCACACTGTCCATTATTTCCAGTAGAAATTCACCTAATTTCCCCAGGCATTCTGTAAACATTGCTTGTTATTGTTACCTCATCTTCACTCTAACATGCATCAATCAGCAAGAAAAAGATTTTTCTTTAGATACTCGTTGTACAGCTCTCCGCAAATTTGATTTAAAAAAAAAAACCTCCAAGCAAAGCCCATTCCTACCACTTGGGCAGTGCAGAGAAGGAAAATCCTTTCCAAACCCCAGATTTAGGCCACCTCAACAACAGCAGAACCCAGTCACAGCTTTTCATTCCTACCATCCAAGTTTACCATGTGGAAAATCCAGACCTTTGCAAACATATCATAATACAGTGTTTGTTTATAATAACAGTTAAGACACCACTGGCTTTCATTTTCTTTTTGACTTTTATTCACTCTTAACTTCTGAGCCCCAGAGGAAGGAAGGAAGGAGAAGGGGCAGGGTGAAAGCCTTCCTTGCCAGGTGCTCCCCCAGTCCCCTGCCAACATTCACACAAGCACGAAGGAAGTACCAGGAGCAAATGGGGAGTTCAGAAGGACAAGACTGCTCAGAGGACAGGCATAGAATGGGGCAATGAGACAGTCAGGCCACCCCTCTGCATGCACAGCTTGTGGTTTCCTTGCAGATCTCCTATGCCTTGACAGGAAGAGGACAAAACTGACCACAACTCTTCTCTCATTTCCTGCTTTTCTGTCTGTTCTTCAAAGTTTTGAATTCCTGCAGTTACTCAACAAGTGTCCTTTTCAGGGCTGTTCATGTTCATTTTCTTTCTCCTTTTCTACTCAGTTCATTTTGTTTTTCTACCTAGCTCTTCATTGTCTGCATATTTTCCTCTGTGCTACCTTCTCCATTTTCCCCATTTGTTTTCACTGATGAAATTCAGGACCACATATTTAACTCTGCTTTTGCATTTTTAAAGAATATGAAGGTAAAAGTTTATAGTCATCGAACAATAAACATCAGAAGAGTTTCCTTCAGAAAGTTTTTTTAATTATGTATTCATGAATGTCAGATACATTTGATGTATTTTTGGTAAAATTTACAGCAGAAAGTCTAAATAAATACAAGGTAGAAGAATTCAGAATATGTTACTCACCACATTCATTTATCCGGGTAGCCAGATGTGAGTTTTACGTCACCTAGAGGAGCTTCTCATTTTCCTTCTTCATGACTCTTTCTACTAGGTTTAAAAAAAAAAAAAATGAATATACAAAGTAACAGCAGCATACAATAATGGGGGCAGGGGGAAGGACACACAGGCCTTTCACTCTCTGTTTAGGAAGAACTGCCATCTCTGAAAGGTGACTAAACTTAGACCCCATCAGCTCAGGGAATTCTCTCCATCATAACAACTGGCAGCCAGTTATTAACATGGATAATTCAGCACAAACTCGGGGCAAAGACAGTGGAAGCAACCCTGGCACCAGGAGTCTTTGCCTCCTCCTCCCAGCCACACTGAGCTCCATCAGCACAAGCAGCACAAGGCAGAGCTGTACCCGCACACGGCCGCTGAGCTGGCAGATAGCTCAACAGAGATACAGCTACAAAGGGAGAGTTTCAGTCCCAGGTAGACTCGGACCTAAAGCAGCCAGTGAATTTAAACTGGCAAGAAAACAGGTGGGCTTCGTTTCTAGTGACCATAATGACCATCACTCAGAGCAGATGTGTTTGCTCCCTGAGACATTGGCTTACTCCACACAGCTGAATGAGATTTCACTGAGCTTTGGCAGTCAAGTCTCATCTTAATTTCTTTGAGAGCTGGTCTTGTCTCTCCAATGAGAGTAACAGTCATGACAGGGCTACACAGCAGAAATATTGCTTTGGTTTTCCAGCAATGCTGCACTTAGTTCCCACCCAATAGCACTCAACCAACTTTAAAAAGTACATTACAAAGCAACAGTTACAGAAAGGCCTTGAGAGTTAAGGTTGTTCAGGCTGAAGAAGAGAAGGATCCAGGGAGACCTTAAAGCACCTTACTTTGGGGGGGTCTACAAGAACAATGAAGAGGGGTTGGGTTTGGGGTTTTTTTAGTAAAAGCATGGAGGGACAGGAACAGATGTAACAGATTTGAACAAAAAGCCAGTAGGTTTAGACCAAAAATTAGCAAGAAATTCTTTACTATCAGAGTGGTGAGGCACTGGAACAGGTCTCCTACAGAAGATGTGGATGCCTCACCCTTTGAGGAATTCAAGGCCAGATTGGACGGGGATCTAAGCAACCTAGTCTAAAAGGAAAAGCACCCCTGACCACAACAAGGGGGTTAGAACGAGATGGTCTCTAAGATTCCCTTCCAACCCCCAACCATTCTATGACTCTATGAATTACAAGGTGCTCAAGACAGAAAATAAAGCAAGACATCTCCTGAGGGATGAAACACAGATTTCTACTCTTCTTAAAGCAGCTCCACAAGAGACACAGCTTCTCAAGTCCACCCCATACTAAAACCAAAAAAAGGTTTTTAGCAAAGCACCCTACATGGCCATGACCATGGTGAAGCTATTAAAAAAAAAAAAAAAAAAAAAAAAAA
>VWZW01006022.1:207853-219783 GCA_013397115.1 Edolisoma coerulescens | reverse complement strand
GCCAAAAACAAGCCCCACACCACAGTGGCAGACTAAAAATAAGGAAATACCTGGAAACCAGTACAGAGACACAGCCTCATCACAGCCAGAGCAGTACTGAAGCAAACAAGACCAAATCAATAACCCACCCTCGCTCCCTCCCTAGCTCTTATAGGGCTCCTGATCAGGGTAACTCAGCACAGCTGCCCTGCCACACACTCAGCTGCTCCCCAACTCCCCTTGGGCTGCAGAACCTCTCTGCCCACAGCTGTGGCTACTGCAGCCTCCCCGAAGCTGCTGGGGCTTTGCTGAGCACCAAGCACGGTAGGAACCATGCCAGCTGCCTTCTCTTCTAGCATGCTCCCATGTAGTGGAGATGAGCAGCTCACTCAGTACAACAAAGCTTGCTGGAAGGTGTGTAGGCACATGTTTGCTGCTAAAGCCATGCTAGGGCTTCATGGCAAATTTAACCTGCTGACACTGTGGTGTATCTGTAGTAATATGAGATCAGTATTGGCCCAAAGCTTAAAGAAGCATTTCTGTGCAAAGGAATAATCTTGAAATATAGTCCATGTTGTGCTGCATCCTTTTTGAATAAACGTTTGTCTTTTTACTGAAGTGTTGTTGCTTCAGAAATGCAATCATTGCTGATAATCATTTAAATCAAGGACTAAAACAGATTACCACAGATGCTATGAGACCACTAAATACAATGAAAAAGAGCCTCTTGAATTCTCAAAGGAACAAAAATGCTGTAATAAATGCAAGTTCCCTTTGCCTGTTTTCTGCTTGTGAATGGTCTGGAAGTGCATCTTAATACACAAATATTAGGCACATTTGTGGCAAAATATATTTACTGACAGATTTGGTGATATATACATATTGTTAAATTAGTGGAAAAGGAGAACAGACAGTTTGGTTACACACCTAGGTACTTATTGAAATGTGTCTGAATCTTTTTTTTTTTTGCTTACTATTAATGGTAAGAAGAGGTGATCAGCATTAGTATGTGATATTGAGTCATCACTCAGCAAGACCTGTGCACAAGCAGATTTTTTTTTAGGACCTGTTGAGAGCCTCTGGGTTGTAGTGAAGACCACTGGAGCAGGGGGGCAGCTTCCATCTCTCCAAATCTGAGTGTAGCTGGAAGTTTGATGAGGAGATCTTGCAGTAGTGTAGCACTCCTAGACTTCACAATCCTGAGGCAGAAAGACTGAAAGCCTTGTTAAAGACCTGGGTAAAGTGTTCTGGACATCGCACTGGGAGGTTGGAGTGATAGCAAGGGAAGAGAACTGAAGAGATAAGATAGCACTGCTCTCCTTTGTCTGACACAGTGCTACTATCCCTATGAAATGCAAAATACATGGAACAACATGTTCCAAATGTATTTTACATCTTGAAACTGATACAGGGTGGTATAGAAGCAGGCATATTTTCTTAAAGCATGGAATTAAAGGGAAAATTTTCTGTATGTCTACTGCTTCTCTCCTTTATGACTGAGAATGGAGATACTTTGTTTACTGAAAGGAAAAAAACCAAACAAACCTACTAGAATTTTGAACAGAAAACAGGTATGAAAAACTGTCTTTGTCACAAACTGATAAGGGTTTTATTTGTTTTGACAATGAAAAAAGAAAGAAAACAAAAAAAATTGTCATAGCAGATTGAGTGTTATTAGTGACAATCATCTGGTTAGCAACATCCTCTCTGTGATGTACTTTTCTTTAGCTGAGAGGAAGAGTTTGCTGTTCTCTTGAAGTTCACCTTTTAAACAGCAAGATTCTGCTTTCAAACACAATTTTTAAACAACCCTTATGTCATTGCTGAATTATCTCTGAGTTACACTATTGAATTCATAATGATTCATATCTGATTAGTAAGCTGCCACAGACTGGCTAGAGAAGGGGACATTTTGTTCTCATGACATGCTTTTCTGTGGCTACAACAGAAATACATTCTCTTCATGATATCAGGTGTGCAGGGCCAGGAGCTGGACTTGGATATTCGTTGTGGGTCCCTTCCAACTCAGTATATTTTATGATTCCATGACATATTTTTATCTTTATAACTCATTTTGTTATAGTTTGGTCCCAGGAAACTTTTCTGACTTCAAAGTCCTTATCTCCAAGATTCTCCAACCACTCTGTTTTGTGTAAAAAGACAGAGTTAGGACAACTCTAACCAAAACATTCTTTAATGAAAAGGTACATTTCATGCACTGAAAATGTAAAACTCAGTAGCACAGCAACATTCTTCTCTGCAATAAGGATGAGAAGTCTCAAAATCCTTTTTCTTTTTTTTTTTTCCTAATTTGTTGGAAGTTTAGATTTGTATTCTAATTTCCATACTTGTAAGTGTGTGAAAGAGTGGAAGAAGCAGCAGGGAGTGCTTTGCCACAAGCCATTTGTTTTAAGGACAGAAGGTGACTGCTTTCGTTCTGCTCACACGTGTTCCCGCAGTGCAAGAGCTCACTGCGCTCCAGTGTCCCTCCAGGAGGTGGCTGGGTGACTCCTCTCTGTCCAGCTGCTTCTGCAAGACCTTGAAAGATCTTGTCCTGGAGAAATAAGTCTGTCAGTTCCCAGCCAGTATTGGCTTTGGCAGCTGTTTGCTGTAATAGCATGGGGTTGCTCATGAGAGGAAATAGTTTTCTTATTGGAAAATTGTGCTGTTGTACATCTGTGAGAAATAAAGACTTGCAGTGGGTAAATAAATGCATTAGAGTGAACCCAAATAAACAAAAATGAAAATCTTTAGCAGCTTAAAGTATTTTTCATAAGTATATCATCCGTCTCCAAGTATCAATTACCTAAAACCAAGGAGATGGATATAAATACACGATAAATTGTGGGCTGCTTGAGTACGCATTTGTTTTATAATGAATGTACTGCATCACAGCATAACTTTAATTCTGACCTTAAATACTGTCACAGGAGACCTCTCACATTCTAACTACTACAATAACTACTTCTGGAAGATACAACCATTAAAAATTATTTATATACACGTTCATGACATCTACTGACAAGCATCAAATAGAAGTCTGCATATATACATTTTGTTAGATTAAGTGGGAAAATACTTCAATAAGATATCTGGTAGAACTGAGAGAAGTCATAGCAATTAAAAATGCTTTAAAATTCTACAGCACATTAATATATTAGACTATTTAAAATGCCTGCAATAGTGTCCATTAACATGTTGATTTAAGTAATCCCCAGCACATTGTCCACAGTCAAGACTGTAGCATTATCATGAAGTTTGTATTTATTTTTATTTGGATGAAAGTGTGTTTCTTAGGTGGCTGGTATTTATTTCTTTTGTTTTAAAAAGCTTGTTTTCTGGTGATTAGTTATTACCACTCGTCCAGTGCATTAGATTTTAAGGTTTGGGTTTATTTCTCTCCTAGAAACTTCTACATAGTAAAGTAAACTGTTGAAATCACAGAGAGGAAGGTGCATGCGGATCAGCCCAGCTGGGCTCTCTACAGCCAGAGTTAGAGCATGATTTGGTGGCACTGCAGCACATTGCCCCTTCACAATCTCCTTTCAGGAGCACTTATGGTCCTGCTATGAGCATCTTTGCAGAAAGCAGCACCCAAAGAAGAGTTTGCATATATTTACCTCTATTTGGTACCCTTTTGCCCTGCCTTCACTACAATTCTCCATACAGCTCACAGAGAAATTCATAAAATTGAGCCCAAATGAGATTACATTGATAATACATTGCTCCTTTGGAGACCACCTCTCAGAACAAGGTACAATACTGCAAATCTCCAAGCTGAGCAGGTGTGATAATGAATTCAAGAGCTGAGAATGTGTCACTGTGAATTCAGTTGTTCTCAAAGCTTAATACGTGCATGTTGCAATTTGATGATGCTTTATGCAATCGCAGGGTTGTTACTGTCAGAAACAATCTGTTTACTTTGCATATTTTCACATTTTTGTGAGCTGCCTAGATTCTATCTTCAGCAATTGGCATAGAGATTTACCAATTTATTTTATTTTTCAAGATGAGTAGCCTTGCAAAGGATCTGAAAAGGTCCCAGCATGCAAAATTTGGGAAAATTCTGGGGCATAATGATATTCATGAGGATTCAGATTCCACATTCATCTGACCTTGACAGTTGAAATGAGGCCAGAGGATCTCAAAGACCAAGCTCCATGGGTCAGAAAGCTCCAGAAGCAGAGCAGAGGGAAAACTGCACGCTCTTGGTTTGCCAACCAATATTCTGACATTGGATGGAGAGGCTCTTAGTCAAGAAAAACCAATATAAATAGCCTGGCAGAAGCCATGATAGCTTTTATGGGTTCAAAATAAAAGGGGAAATAAACATTTCTGCTGATCCCCTGTCCATGCAGGCTGTGGAAAGGGCAGGTGTCTGAAGGGAGGGCAGCAAGACCACTCTGCAATGGATCATTGGACAGCAGAGCTCAAGATGCTGCCCATCCACTCACAGGCTGTGAGCTCATGGTAGGACAGGGACATGCAAGGAGCAAAGGGCTTCTGCCTCTTCTCGTTGCTTGAATGAGTTATTATGAGCTCCTCGGATCAGCAGAGGACAGCTCAAGACCTGCTCTCACCTTCCCATGGCTGCTGGCATGGAGGATGCTCACAGCCGGGATGCTAATGGATGCATCTCATCGTTTCTGCATCCAGCAAGGTGGCTGTCAGCCTGTTTTGGCTCCTCCCTGCTGGCATCACTGTTTCTCTGACTTGAGGGACCGGGAATCTCCTGGCTTTAAAGCAGCTGAAACCCTGAGCTGTGCAGAGGAGGTTGCTCACAAAGCCTACCCCCAACTGTTGGATTGCTTGGACCTGGTCTGCTCTGTGTGACAGCATGGTTTTGCAAGCTTTCACTGGCTTTACCTTTTGTTGTAGAAACTCATATGTAACCTACTACACTCTTGGAAAACAAATTCCCATGGAGTCTTTCTCAATGAAAGAATAAATAAAACCTATTATAGTAAAGGCCATGGCTTGTACATTGTTATTTTTCTACTAGTATTTCTGTCATTAAAGATATCATATTTCATTTTCTGTAAAGGTTGAAACCAAAAAAACCCCCTACGTACTCCTCCTATGTACTACTGAAAAAGTTAAGCACCTTTTAAGTGACCTTTCACATTGCCAATTGGACCTTGATATTGTATTTTGCATATTATATATCTAACAGGTAGATATGGGCTTCATTTGCTGATCCACAAGCTCCGTTGATGTCATTTCGAATGACACAAGCATACCCTCTAGAAAGTGCCCAATGCCCAGTGTCTGAGTTGTTGAAACAACAACTGAAACTAAAAGTTATTTTCTTGAAGTTGTTCAAACTCTAATAGGGAGATTTGTGAAGCAGAATCCCCAATGCAAGGTATTTGCATTATCAGACTCACTACATAATCTGTTTTATGTCACATGCAATATCTGCCGAAAATGCAGGACTTAACTAGTTGTATCTAGATTATGAGCAGGAAAAAAATCAGGGTATTTCCTTTTACTTAAGGGGTGGCATGAACCAGCTGGCATTCAAAAAATAACAACAACAACAAAACCCCAATGAAACAAACAAAAAACTCAACAACAACCACAAAGAAAAGCCCCCACATTGGTTCTTAGGTTCATAGGCCAGATTGCACTAAGAGATTGCACTAATTGCACTGATTCCAGACAAAATGTTATACTCTAAATTTGAACCTAAAAAAAAGTACATTGCAGAAAATGAGTAAAGATAGTGGTTTATAATAAAAAAATGAGTAAAGATAGTAGTTTTGGGGCCTTAACTCTAGTTATTGTTACTTACGTGACTGCAATTGCAATTCTTAACAATTTCTGGACACTGCGTATAAGCCTAATATTTAAATAAGTGCCACATTTCTGAATTTAATGGATGTCATATAATACAACACAAGATTATATTACCTGAGTACCTTGACTGCCACATGGACACTTTGCACAGTATTCCCTAAAAATGAAAACATCTTGCTGTATATTTCCCCCAAGTACAGCTGGCAACATCCCCTTCTGCGATTGCTGAGTCCCAGAGGCTTTCTGTCATATGTTTTGTTTGCTTTCAGTCATATGCTCATGTGATAAAAGCCTTCTTTGCATTATGAAAACGTAATGATTTATAAACTTGAATATAAAATCAGTTGAACTTTCCAAGAAGCCAAGGTGGAGTGAATTCAGGGCATGCTGCACTTCTAAGGCAGAGGGCTTCATGGACCGAGTATCTAATGGAGCCAAGGATGGATAGGTTAAAAAGTGAAACAAAATAGTGTGTTTAAAAGGTTTTTTAAAATTATACTTTAAAAGCAAAGCACTTCTGAAAATCTTCAGGCCCACAATTTTCAAAAGTCTAAGGTTTACATTTGAAAACAACCTAGAAAAAGGAGTAAAAAATTAGATATACTCTTAAAGTTTGTCTACATCTTTTGTGACAACAAAAAACATTTTCCAGGCTTTTCCAGTGACATATTATTTAGGTAAGATCAACAGTTAGTATTACAGAAAAGAATGTCAGAACATGTAAATTCCATTTAAAAGAAATAAATAAAGGTAATTTTTTTCTGAACTAAAATTTTGTGTTTAACCTGTTTCTAAAAATGCTTGATCTGTGTTCTTTTCCAGAGGAAAAAAAATCCTAATACATGTAGCAGCAAGGTTAAAATCACATTTTTTAAAATCCATGAATTGTGTATTCCTGATAGCAAAGTTAAAGGAATGGCTAAAAAATTCCAGCTTTAACAGCAGCTGAGACGACTCACCACTTCCCAGGAGGCACCCAGCAGTGTGCAGGATCAGGCCCACACGTCTGGGATCACTGAAAAAATTATGAAAGCCACACATTCCTGAAATGTTAGGTTCTGCTTCCTTTCCTTCTTGCTCTTTTCCCTAAGGCTGCCTGGGTTTTTAGTCTAAATATTTGAAGTTAAATGACTACTCTTGTGCTGATTCTTTCAAAGTTGTTTTTTAGATGTTACAGAGAAGTATAGCAGGATTGAGAAATTCATAAAATAGAAGTTAGGATTTTCCATTTTAAGATGTTAAATGCATCCCTCTTTTTGAAAAAATAGCCTAATGAAAGTAAAATTAGTCCAGAAAGTCCATTTGGGACTTACTTTCGTATCTTTTTCACTCAAAATACATTTAAGATTAAGCTACCAAAAAAAAAAAAAGAAAAGAAAAAAAAATAAAGGAAAAAACCCAGGCTTGGTCCCCAGAAAGCTTAAGAATTGTTCACCTCTCTTTGCTTAATTTAATTTTTTTTAATGTGGTTAGCATCTAAATAAACCTTATCAAACATTTCTAGCTCCACTGACAATTTTCTGACCTCCTAGTTGAAGATCTGAGCCCTAACTTAGTTCATGGATGAGTAATCACAGCAGGTCCACAGCAGAACCTATCCTAGAACTACAAATATATCATCTGCAGCATTGTAAATCAAAGCCTCAAAGAGCATCGTTTAGCCTGAAGCTAAAATTGCTTGTTTATCAGATGGTGCCTAGCTTAGCATGGAGCAGTTCCTTGTAAATCTCGGGGACCTTTTACAGCATATACTTAAGCAAGCATATTGGCTCCTGGGAGACTTTCCGAGAGCTTTAATGACTGCAGACTGCTAAAAGATCCAGGCCTTGGTTTAGTTAAGTGGTTACTTGTATAGCTTGGCTCCATTTTGTAAACTCCCGAAGATAAGGTGTCTGCTTTATCTGGGGAAAGAGCACGCATTAGTTTCTCAGGAAATCTTTATATCCTAAGTGTTAATGTTCTTGGGGCTTTTGGTATTTTGACCTTTGTCTGCTCACTTTTGATTTATGGTGGGAGCAAATCTTTTCCCTGAAGCCCTTCCTATGTTTTATAGGTACTTTGAAAAGCACAGTGAAGTACTCACAGCACAGCTTTTAAAAGTAAGTGTGAGGCCGCACTATTCCTAAGTACATTGTACAGCTCAGGACACTCTAAAGACAAGGAGGTAAGACGACCACCCATTTTATTTCTTACTGTTGTTTGCTAGTTTATTTCCTCATAAAATGGGTGGTCACAACAAGTCCGCAGAGCTCCGCCCAGTGCAGGCCAGGTCACAGCCTGGGCCATCCAGCCCAGCGGGCAGCCAGCCCCTCTGTCCGGCTGGACAGCGGTGGCAGCGACAGAAAGGCAGCTCCCTTGGGGAAGTGCTTGCCACAGCCACAAACTGGCTGGATTTACCACTAGCACACTGGTGTCCAGGCAGCTACTTCCTGATGGATAGTTGCATACACTTGATGTAATTTGCTAATTGTGGAGCTTGTTATCTGGTTCTCTCACTTTTTGATTTGAATTAATTAGAGTTCACCTCCATGCAGCCACCTGCTGTGCTGTCACATGCAGCATACATTGGTACAACAAAAACAAGGAATTTTTTTAATAGGCTTATTCAAGCAAAATGTGCTCCCATTAGATGTGTGAAATGGCATCACTACAATGTCATAGTCTAAAAAGGGGAGCATCATTTATTTCAGCTGGCATGGTAATGGTGCAAATGAGAGGAAAAAATGGTCCATTGCATTCATAGGCAGAAGACCCAATACATTTAAAATCTAATTTGACTTTACCAATTATTCAATATCTTTGAGTCTTTCTCACTTCTGTGTTTTTTCCCTTGATCTAAGTTAAAAGCAAGAAGGTCTGATTTTTGTTGCTGCTAGTAGCAGTGTTAACATTTCTAAACCAAGAATTTTTGCTGGTCTTGTGTGTGCGAGCCTCCTCCAGCACCACGTTCCCATATTCCTGGAGGTAAGCACACTCCACGTATCATAGAACTGAAAATACACTCCCTTGCTGCATGTTTTTCAAACAGAACAAATCATTATAACACAGAGCTGAGGAAAAGCTAAATAACTTTAAAAGGTGCACAGCAGCATTTATCTTTTGAAAGGTGCTACTTTCAAACCACACTGGAAAACATGAGCTTGCTTTTCACTGGGTATTTAACATTGGCAAAGGCAGGCTTATCGTGATATGCAGTTGTATTCATCTGCTTTCTTACATTTTAAGAACTATATTGAATATCAAATCCTGTTTTCTTGAACACAGCCCAAGTAAGTAGGCTTTTGTACAAAAGATGTCAGGCCATCTCAAATACACCTGGAGCGATTTTTTCAGCACAGGATCAGTAATGGGTGACCTATTCACTCCCTTGCTCTGTAAAGATGGTTGAGGTGGCTTTGATCTCCTGTGGTCTATACTGGGTTGCCAGAAGGTCAGGGGAAAATTACTCACCCTGGCTGCTCTGTCCTGTGGACACACAACTCTTTCTCCCCAAACTCAACTTTTCTTCCCCACTCAGTACTGTTCACTGTTCTGCATATGGGCTGGATGTTTAGTCAGGGACATCTTCATGATGTTTCACCGAGAAACTTCTTCAAATCTGACATGTACTCTATAGGCGATATAACATCAATGTGCTGGTACGAAAAATTGTTGATATCTTCTGGTATTCTTGGAGGACAAAAGAAAGATTAAGCAGGAATAGAATTAAAATTATATCCAGATAGATGGATATATAGAGATATCATGCAGCTCATACTAATTTTTTGTTTTGAAAATAATTCATCCTGAACTACTAGAGGGGTTTTAACAGTATCCACATTATTACAGGAGACCTTCTGTGGCCTTATAAAAATGCATCATTTCCAGGAAATTAAATTAATCTTTGTAAGAATTGGTGGCTATTTTACAAATGCAGATTTTACTAATAACAGTATTTGGCATGGATGGGTACTTTCTCTATTCAGGGCACTGGATCACTTGAATCTTTAATTCCATTCTATTTCTGTGATGAAAGTCTCGATATTCTCATTTGGCAAATGGAGGAACAGAGAATCAAATCTGGTTACCCAGGATCACAAAGGTTCCAGTTATGATGCAGTTAAACATATGGCTGCTGCTTGTACCAGCAGGGGCTGCTCCCAGGAACTGAGTGCTGTGCCACAGAAGCTGCAAATTTCATCCAGCACCTTGGGCAGAGGTTTCTGCCTTAGGTTGTACTTTAGGTGTAATGTCTTGGATTGCAAGTATGCCTTTGGATGAATAAGGGCACAGAGAAATGGCAACAAAGTCAAAATCAAAAATTATTATTTCTCTCTTCCAGAAATAGCATTGTTTCTCTGACTTGGCAGTACATCACCCTTCAACTTTACCAGCTAAAACACATACAAGAGATAACAACTGCCAACACAAGAAAACANTGAAGTACTCACAGCACAGCTTTTAAAAGTAAGTGTGAGGCCGCACTATTCCTAAGTACATTGTACAGCTCAGGACACTCTAAAGACAAGGAGGTAAGACGACCACCCATTTTATTTCTTACTGTTGTTTGCTAGTTTATTTCCTCATAAAATGGGTGGTCACAACAAGTCCGCAGAGCTCCGCCCAGTGCAGGCCAGGTCACAGCCTGGGCCATCCAGCCCAGCGGGCAGCCAGCCCCTCTGTCCGGCTGGACAGCGGTGGCAGCGACAGAAAGGCAGCTCCCTTGGGGAAGTGCTTGCCACAGCCACAAACTGGCTGGATTTACCACTAGCACACTGGTGTCCAGGCAGCTACTTCCTGATGGATAGTTGCATACACTTGATGTAATTTGCTAATTGTGGAGCTTGTTATCTGGTTCTCTCACTTTTTGATTTGAATTAATTAGAGTTCACCTCCATGCAGCCACCTGCTGTGCTGTCACATGCAGCATACATTGGTACAACAAAAACAAGGAATTTTTTTAATAGGCTTATTCAAGCAAAATGTGCTCCCATTAGATGTGTGAAATGGCATCACTACAATGTCATAGTCTAAAAAGGGGAGCATCATTTATTTCAGCTGGCATGGTAATGGTGCAAATGAGAGGAAAAAATGGTCCATTGCATTCATAGGCAGAAGACCCAATACATTTAAAATCTAATTTGACTTTACCAATTATTCAATATCTTTGAGTCTTTCTCACTTCTGTGTTTTTTCCCTTGATCTAAGTTAAAAGCAAGAAGGTCTGATTTTTGTTGCTGCTAGTAGCAGTGTTAACATTTCTAAACCAAGAATTTTTGCTGGTCTTGTGTGTGCGAGCCTCCTCCAGCACCACGTTCCCATATTCCTGGAGGTAAGCACACTCCACGTATCATAGAACTGAAAATACACTCCCTTGCTGCATGTTTTTCAAACAGAACAAATCATTATAACACAGAGCTGAGGAAAAGCTAAATAACTTTAAAAGGTGCACAGCAGCATTTATCTTTTGAAAGGTGCTACTTTCAAACCACACTGGAAAACATGAGCTTGCTTTTCACTGGGTATTTAACATTGGCAAAGGCAGGCTTATCGTGATATGCAGTTGTATTCATCTGCTTTCTTACATTTTAAGAACTATATTGAATATCAAATCCTGTTTTCTTGAACACAGCCCAAGTAAGTAGGCTTTTGTACAAAAGATGTCAGGCCATCTCAAATACACCTGGAGCGATTTTTTCAGCACAGGATCAGTAATGGGTGACCTATTCACTCCCTTGCTCTGTAAAGATGGTTGAGGTGGCTTTGATCTCCTGTGGTCTATACTGGGTTGCCAGAAGGTCAGGGGAAAATTACTCACCCTGGCTGCTCTGTCCTGTGGACACACAACTCTTTCTCCCCAAACTCAACTTTTCTTCCCCACTCAGTACTGTTCACTGTTCTGCATATGGGCTGGATGTTTAGTCAGGGACATCTTCATGATGTTTCACCGAGAAACTTCTTCAAATCTGACATGTACTCTATAGGCGATATAACATCAATGTGCTGGTACGAAGAATTGTTGATATCTTCTGGTATTCTTGGAGGACAAAAGAAAGATTAAGCAGGAATAGAATTAAAATTATATCCAGATAGATATACAGAGATATCATGCAACTCATAGTAATTTTTTGCTTTGAAAATAATTCATACTGAACTACTAGAGGGGTTTTAAG
>VWZW01006022.1:177901-207593 GCA_013397115.1 Edolisoma coerulescens | reverse complement strand
CCCAAAAAAAACCAACCAACCAAAAACCACCACCTGAGCATGTATGCAAGAGTGCACTACACACTGGAGTTAGCAGGAAGGCAAATTGAAATAGTCTGTGGTAAATGATACACTCTGTTTAAACTTTGAAACCAAAGAACTGCAGGAAGAGAAGGCTTCACTTAGTAAACACTGTCCAGTTGTTGATGCTAATTGTTTCAGACAGAGATTAAGGAAAATGGATTCACCAGAGGAAAAAAGAAGGCATTTGAGCTTTCCAGTCACTGTTCCTACAGTTGGAATTTGTATTTGGTCACTGCCCTCTCTTTTTTGCTTTGAATATTGTTGTCCCCATGTCAGACTCCTAAGTTTAGCACCATCTGACTTTGTCACTTTAATTCTGTATAGATTTCAAATCCAAAGGCTGGGTCCAAACCTTTATTCTGTGCAATACAAAATATAACATGTGCAAACAAACTCATAAAAAGTAAGTTTTCCAACCAATATATTCATCAGAGGAAGAATCATAACTATCCAACAAAGGCCTAATCTCCTAATGCCTGTGAGCAAAGGAGGATAATCCTGGACCCATTGAAGTTGAGCAAAAAAACTCCACTGAGCCAATTTGCCTTGAGAACGCTCATTTCTGTGTGGTTGTATTCTTAAGACCATCCATTACTTCAAAACATGTTGAAAATCAATATTTTTGTAACTATATAGAACTTACTGGGTTAGTGTTATTAAGAACTAGAGCTTAAAGGCACACAATTTTAAAACAGACAAATGGTGCTAATTTTAAACAGTGAGAATAATGAATCAAACTCTTACATGGAGTACTGGTTCCTGCAGCTCTGAAAACCTCCTTGGTGAAATCTGAAAGTAGCTCTGGAAGGTTCACAGGTCAAATAAATATTCAACTCAGTGCTACAATAGTAGGCTAAATTTGTCAATACATCCATACTAAAATATATGTCCTAGAATTAGGTTTTCCAGTAATCTCATCCTGCACTGAGGAATCACAGGAACAGGTTCAAATTCAGAGAAACCGGGAAAGTCACAATGTTCCAGTTTTACATAGCTGCAGAAATATTTCTAAATTGAAAAAAAGTCCAAATTCAGGAATTCTTATTGGGGAATATTCTTTTTTAAATGGTCATGGTGCACAACTGATAGCTGTGGGACTTCAAAACATTCCCACATACAGATACACTTTATTTTTTCCTGAGTAGTAGGTTGTTGTCATAGACTTCACAGTGCAAAAATTTTAACCCAAATTTTCCAGAGAATAATATTTCTAACAGCCTTTACTGAGGTGTTTCAAGTATGTGAACCATCTCACAAATAATAGGTTTATTACTCATAAGTACAAGTTTCTGTGTTATTGGTTTTGGAGAAGGCATGACAGCATCAAAACTCAAGTAGGGAACAGAGGGCCAAGCAAGTGAGGCTGCTTTGCTTTCAAGGCAAAAAGCAAATACTGAGGTTGCTTCTGCCCACCCAGAAGCTTCAAAGAGAACACTTTTATTTAGACAACACGGTCTTTCAGCGGCAGACACGCAGTGCCCACATGCTTATAGAGCATGTCATAACTACAGCTGTTAAAATAATATCACTGGAAAATGTTCTAGTGAATTTTTTTTTCCTGTTTGATCAGCTTTAGAGGATGACAAACCTTCTCTAAACCAGGAAACCTGTAAAACTCTGCTTTGATAAATCAGTGCTCCTTCACCGCTTTCACAAAGCCCCAGTGCGGAGCCTGGTGAGATGCAGTGAGACGGGCTGGAACAGCCTTCACAGGGCCCCTGCCACCGGCCCCGCGGTGAAGCCACTGCTGCGGCTGTATGGGGAAATAAAAAAGCCAAACACATCTTTCCCTTCTCCTGTCGTTAGAAAACGGAGAACTTGTTGTGAGAAAACACAATGATTTCCACAAATCAAGATCACGGTGTCTGGTGAGACTGCACATTGCTCAATGTTTTCTTACTTATGGAGGGTGGGAAAAGTGAGGTCTTACCTCAGGCTGAGGCAGGATCACTGCACCTGCAGAGAAGGAGGTGGCAAAAACACTCACTAATGCATTTAACTGTCTCTGAAATTCTCCTTAGGAATAAAAGGAGCTTGAGCTTGTAAGATTTGCCATTTCCCTTCTGTGCATTAGGACAAGTAACTTCAAGCAAATTTTTTCTTCCTCCATGTTTCCAGTTGGGTCAGACTCATTAGAGCCACCAAGGCACCAGCAGTAGGGTAGGTGCTTGCATTTGCTGCTAGTTATTTATTTACGTTTACATTGATCTGTAAATACATCCGGGAGCACTCGTACCATCTGCTACACATTTGTCAGTCACTGAATGGAGGGGGGACATCTGGGGATGCCACTGGGTTTTGTTGATTTTTCCCCATTAGAGATACTGTCTCCTTTTTAAGCATGATGCAAGCAAAGAGCCTGGCTGACTGTATTGAAAAAGCAAATATGTGTGTGTGGCACCACCTCCAAATCCACCGGATCTGAGTTTTCTCCCAAGCTTTCTTCCACTTTGCAGAGCCCAGTGTATCAAAAGAGCATGAAATGCAATAAGATCTACCACAGTTTCTCTCTGCAGCATGAATGGCAATATTGAGTGGTAATATAAGAGACAAACTGAAGCACCTCCAGGTGTGTCCAGGACATCACAAAACTCTGGACACAAAACATCACAAAACTCTTGGTGGGTGGGGGTGGGTTAAAAAAAAATCATGTAATTTAATATGTTCCCCTAAAGTCTGCTTCGATAGACTTTGCGCAGTCACGGACACAGGTGGAGAACACCAAAACTGCTTGCCTGGGTTTCAGACCCAGAGTCAGAATAGGAATAAATACTCTTCCAAAAATCCCCTTTTTGTCACAAATGGTTGGGTCTTACCTCCCCTTTTTCCTGTGTATCAATTGTCTGCAGGTTCACAAATACACAGTTTCTCACAAGTATGGACACAGTATTATCCAATATTTATGTTTAAACCCTGACTTTTGGGACAACAGCAAAAATAATAATGGCTTGATTTTAACATTAAAACTTTAGCTTATTTGGAGCATATTTGGTTTATGTTTTCAAGATAAGCCTCTTGTAGTCCGAAAACTAAAATTCGGAGAAAATTATCTGATTCCATCTACCAGTGTGCAAGGAAAAAAACCACATTGTTACAATGAGAAGTAAAACAATCACTGCCAGCTCCCAGCATTTTCTGCTTCAAAGAAGCTTTTACATCCTGCTGAACTGAAGTGAGATGTGCTGCCACAAGGATTTCCCTGTGCTGGAAGAGGTGAGTGCAGGCACAGAGCAAAGCTGCTCAAGGTGTGCTCTGATGCACAGCCTCCCTAGCTCTTAGGGCATATGGCCTTCACCCACCAAAAACATGGCTTGTTTGGGCTAAAACAAACTGATTGCAGGTTCTAAACATAGCTATGGCTCGGCCTGATCATAAACATTCAAGTCTGTGGGAGCTGAAAAGTTACCTGGATGTAAGTGGGTTTGTAGAGCACATATGCTCACAGTTTTCACATTTTCCAAGAGGTTTTCCAGATGTCACCCTAGAGATTCTGCCATTAAGTTTTTTTAAATCCTTTATACCCCACAAGTCATAGCTTGTGTCCCATAAACTTTGCAAGCCACAACAGGTTCATAGATTAATATAGGCACTGTTCTTGAGCCAGTTGTTACCCGAGTTGCTATGCTCTATAAATACATTGAAATAGCTGGGACGGTGCCAGGGATTCACTGTGAAAAGTGTTAGGATTCTCCTCCAGGACAGAGGGAAGGAAGACCTATTTGCCACCTTCCATAGGCTGCTAGCTACAGCGCCTGCTGCCACCAGGAAAATAAACTTGCTCCAGACTGATTGCACATTACTCCAACATTGTAAATGCTACTGCATTCAGTTTTATTCCAGAATTGCCTCTTTCATTTCATCTAGAGCAAATTATCAGTATTAGAAAATATACAGTTGCAACCAGTTCCTAAGAAATCAGAGAATTGCCTTTATTTGTGATGCTTTTGTAACAGGACTTCAGATATTTACCTTCAAATACTACTTTTCTATTTTCTACGTGGAAGCTTTCTCATCATTTTTCTATGTTCAGCCTTGCTGCCTGCAGGATGCTGGTAGAGATGAGACATACATTTCACCCTGATGTTGTAAATGAAATAAAAATGAACACCGCTTATCGCTTCTCTCAGCCTGCTTTCTTTCTCATTCTGTTGTTCTTCAGTGTAATACAGCATTACAGTCTTTTCTGCCTCTGTGGGAGTCATGAGCCAAATTTCCATTCTGAAATGGCCATGAATTTCAAATTCATCCTCCATGTGCACAACAGTTAGGAGAAGGGCATTTGTATAATCTTCCACCAGTGTTTGTTTGTAATGTACTGGTAGCAAAAGAAATTAATCAGTATCTCAGTATCACTGCTCTGTATGGATTATGTTCAGTAGGACATAGGGTGGGGAAATCATATGTTGGCTAATTCAATGTTTTCATAGGGGTCAAGGTTAGAGAAAGAGGTCACAGTACAAACCTAAAACACTCAATACTACAGGCAGTTTAAAAGATATGCTTGATTGGATGTACTGATATTTTAATTTGGGTCTTGAAGTTTTTAATTTTCTATTTGAATTGCAAAATAAGAATACAATAATGGGGGTTTGTTGATAACAGTTTCACAAATGACAGAGAATGGAATTTTCTTTATTGCTCGAGGCAGAACGAGCAGTCCATTCTTTTGCTTGACCTCTGTATATCTGGAGAATATGCAAACATACTGAAACTTTGCTGTGTTCTACAGTGGGGGAATGAAGTGCATCGATTGCTTGCGATTATTAGCTAGAGTGGGATAAGCCTCCTCCTTATTATGCAGATTAGTGAAGCTCTCAGTTCCAACATATTGTACAGATGCAGGAGAGCAGCTGCTCTTACAGATGGCAAGTACACAGCTCCATTAGTATGTATCTATTGTCTGCTCTTGGCTTGCTCAGAGGATGGAGAGGATGGGTAAAGAGGAATTGTCACACAGTGAAATGTAAAGGAGAACACACACTCTTAAAAATCCATACCCAAGAGACTATTTATACAGCAGGGCAGACAGCAATCAAATTAAAAATCTACCCTAAATAAGGACTTTCTTATGTCACAATTAACCTTGTCTGGTTTTAAAATATACTAACCATTAAAACTAAGGAATAGAATTCAAATTCAACAACTAAGTTGTACTAATAAAAAGAAATCTTTGGAAGTTCATTGAAAATTTGGTCATGTATTTGGCCCATCCAAAGCTTTCTTTAACAAAACCTTCTCCCCTCAAAAAACACCTCACTACTCCAAAGATACAGCCTCACTTATTTTACATAACAGAAAAAGACAGAAAAGCAGAACTGTGCTTCATTTATTAAACTTTTCACCATCAGAATATAGCATTTCATGCAATTTTTTGCATTAATGAGAGCTGAAACAGCTAAATTTAAGTTTGTATAGACAGCATTGATTGTGCATCTGTGTCAATTATTCTTCGCAAAAATGCTAAACAGAACATTAGTTAACCACGTGGTAATTTTTAATGTGGTGAACAATTCCTGAGGAAAGCTACAGCTACAGCCTGACTGCCGAAAATAGAGTCTAGTGACGAACAATTATTTATAACACAATCTGTGGTTGGATGCACAAATTATGGATGTACCAGCAGATTTTATGATATACTTAACATACAGTTTATTTTTATTTACTACAGAGATGACATACAGTGGAAAGGGGTTGTAAGGAACAAACAAAGCTGGTGTTAAAGCCTAAGTTACGGTCTCATTCTAATCTGAAAGTCTGGGAAGCCAAAGATGCCTAACCAAGTGCAAGGGAAAGAACATATATAAAAACAGACAAACAGGCCATTGGGTCCGTATAACGTCTGGGAGGCACTTAGTGACAAGCCTTTCATGCAAGGCAATCTCAGAAGATGACTTTCCTATGGGCAAAGTGGAACAGACATGCTCCTGTGATGGGCCCTGGGGACCAGCAGCACGGTGACTGGGCTACAAGGTGCCCTGCTTGCCCTTCGACTCTAGGTCTGGGGTCCTCTGTGTTCAGGGAGAAATTACTTGGTTTATTTTGAGCATAGATTCTATTAGTAAAATAATAAAGGGTAAGACCAAAGTGCCATTGGCTTTTTTTTTCCCTAAGGTGGTAGAATTATAATTAGTCGTCTCATTTCATTTGGCTTGGAAACCTGCAGTCTTCACCCAGCTGCTGGGTGAAGATGCTGCATTTGCTTGCATCCTTCATCTGAACTTCATCCAGAGAAAGACTTTGCAAAAACATTGAACAAGGATTCACTTTGAAAAATACAGCTGAAATTTGACAAGAACGTAAAAATATAAACATAAGACATGAAAATTATAGGAGAAGTAGACTGCTTTGGGCTGGCCAAGAGGAGAATATTCTTCTCCCAGAAAACCAAAAAGCAGTATAATTTAATTCACTTAGCAGTTTGTGGGTTTTTATGTGAATATAAGTGGTATCAGGCAATCCAGACAGGCATCCATTCTTCTAAGCTTGATCTCATCTAACTGCACATTCAGGGAGAGGCTGTTCTGCTTCCCTTGAAGTCTAACTTCCTAGGTAGCTGCAATTTTACTTAAGAAAGGATTTGGATGACAAGATGAAAATTCTCAAGAAGGTCATGACAGACCTTTCCTTCTCACAGCAATGATTTTAATTTCTACCTCAGAAGAGAGTAGCTATGCTAGGAAACTAGGATGGCTTTCCTGCTCTATCTGCTCGCAGAAAGTCCAAAGGAAAAGTTGAGGTATGTTGAAATTATGTCCAGGCACTCAATCTTGTGCAGGCTGGGTCTAAAACAAAATTAAAGCAGTTTTAAGCCTCTGGGCAAGGCTGCTCTGCAGAGCACAGATGCTCAAGTCTCTTCAGCCAGGGAGCTGTGTGAGCATCGCTATGGCAGGCAGCGCATTAGGCAGTCCCTGCGAGAAGCTCGGTGTCCTGAGATCTATAGATTAGCAGTACATTCAAATTAAGCTTGTAGCTGGTCTCACAGATTAAATGGATACACTTGAAGGATTTTGTTTTGAATGAGTCTTACAGGATTTCGGCTTAGATGAGAGCAGAATTTTTTCTTTCCTCCCAAGTGCATCCTGTGCATCTGAGTTCACAGCACATGACTCGGTCTGAGGACAGCCATGCAATCTCATCAGTCCCCCTAAAGTCCCCCTAAAGGCCATTGTTAATCCAGTCAAAAATAAATCCCCCAAGTATCAAGAATTCTCATTTTGTTCTCACAGTTTTTATTTTTTTTCATTAGGAATGATAAAATGCATAAAGATGATATGATCATTATACAAAGGTAACACATTGTTTGAGAAGAAAAAAACTGCAGTGGGCAACTTGGCTTCCTAGGTAATTTATTTTCTTCTTCACATTTTTTTTTTCATCTTTGCTGGACTGTATTTTTCATGTTAGTAGTATCTGAAAGTCTGTATTTTCTTCACAGCATATAGCCATAAATTCTAGTACAAAGTTCTGAGACCATTACTTAATATATAGAGAACATTCTCCTCTGACACTTTTCTATTTGATCATTTATCTGTAACAAAAGGTACATACTACCTAAAATACATGAGAGCAATGAACTTGAAATTATTAATTTGAGGGTTTTCCAATGTTCGTTGAGATGAAGACAATTTTGTTGAAATGCCTTAAAGGATATTTTAATTGAACTCATGATAAAGTCTCCAGATAACTTCAATATGAAAAAATGGAGAAAGGCAGAGATCTGTATTTGTTCAGAATTTAGACGGCTTTAATTCAACCCCTTTCTAATCTTAACAACCAGAACCATGCCTTAATTTCATCTTCTGTAGCTGGGTTCAGGTTTTAATTTCAATACTCTACAGCTAATACACCAGTGTCTATACCCACATGATGCCACCTACATTCACAAATCTCTAGTACTTATGGTCTGGACAGTAATGTTTAAGGATCAGGCAAGCATAGAAGGAGAGAGACAATTTCATCAGCACAGCACAAAAAGAGTAGCAGAATGTCTGCAAAGCTTGCCATACCAAACCTGCTAAACACAAGGCAAAGCACTAGCAGAACTGGCTGTTCTGGCTCCAGGAAATCAAAACTATTCTTCATGGATTCTGTTGTTCTAAGACACTAGAACCTGCATTTTGAATACAAAAGATGACTACTACTACAAATCTCGGGGGGATTTTTTTTCAGTGCATTATCTTGCCAAAAGCAATAATGACCTAGACCCATACTATTATCTTATCAAGGAGGTGGGGTAACAGGCAGCCCACGAGCAGACTGCCCAAAACAGGGGAGATAGAGACGTCTTTCACTATCTCAACCCAGTGCTTTGAAATGACAGCATGTGATAAAGTGTTCTCTATTGGTTTAAAAAATAAAAAGCTAATAAAATGGAAATCTTATGAAGTCATAGAGCTTAAAAATTAAGTCCATAAATAACTAACCTGACATGCATTTTAATAATAGTGTTAAAAACACGCACTTTCTCACTTTATGTATGCAATAGGCAAAATCTCATTCAAGAGACCATGAAAAACACATGGAATATTGTTTTGGAAAGATAAAGGACTTTTTTGATGTTGCTCAAACAAAACCAGACAAACACACTTTACATTCCTATTTGTGAATCTGGGATATGCACAACCAACTTTCCAAGGCTTACAGCTTTCCAGAAGAGACTGCAATGCTTGAAAGCCCCGCATGAAGCAAAATTTGAAGACAAGAAGTTCAAGCTTCCTGAATTGAACATGTTGGATATTAAGTGTTTGATGTTTCGCCTACAACAAACAAACAAAAATTATCAGGGCTGCATTTCATTACGAGGTGGGTTGGACTGGATGATCTCCAGAGGTCCCTTCCAACCCTAAGGATTCTGTGATTCTCTTTCTATGAAAACTAAACCAAGGAACTTTCAGACCAAGTTTTGATATGGGAAGTTGTGCAATACAAATGTTCATTATTTCCAGTGTCACATGTGGCTTCTATGATATGCTGAGCTCACTGGATGAGCTTTACAGACATTTGTGCTTCATAATGCAAGAGTATAAAGTCTTCAAGAGAGACTGCAGTGTCCTGTATTTTTTCCCATTGAACTACTTTTTACAATAAAAATGTATTTTAAATGGAAACTGTTGACTATCTTCAGACAAGAACTATTCTGTCAGAGCTTATTGTAGCCTGTTACTTTCAGTCAATTAGAGTAAAGTTTCTGGTCTGGGCTCAAAGATTTTCAAACACATCTATCTAGCATAGAAATTCACTGTCACAGGTATCAATGGCCGATAATTTAGGGTTCATAGGAAGATGGCAATCTGACCTACATAATAAAGACATCAATTTCTGGCACAATTAATAGACCTAACTGTAAGTACTTTTCTCATACTTCAAATGATTTTATGAATTGCAGAGATTTTCCTGTTTCACACCAGAGTAAACTTCTCAAACTCCTTTTTCAAAGGAGACAATAATTTCCCGCACTTTTCTATAACCTTGTCACCAGGGGATTCACAAGAGGTGGTTTAGAAGGCAACTGAAGATCATGCGAGGACAAAAATCTTACGTTATTATATATGTTCTAGAATATATATATTCTAGACTCCTCGCTAACCCAAAAATAACTTCCTGGGGTTATATGTGATGAAGAGAATGTGTCCTTTCAGAGCATCTCAGAAAAGGTTTAGTCAGAATTGACCTGGAAGAACAAGACCTCATAACAGAGGTGTAATCAAAAGAGTCTTCTCTGTGTACTCTAAAACTCACTTCACAAAATTCGAGGGAACTGGAAAGCAAGAGTACACCTAACAGCTGGGCCAGATTATTCTACTGGAATTAAAACCTCCCACAGCTCTTCAAACAATAGTCCTTATGTACCAAAACGTGTTGTATCATGTGTGATTTTCAGTGCAATGCTTCCATGCTGTATAAACTATGCATTTTCACAATTCTTTCCCTAATGAGGTTAGTAAAATAATTTATGCAAAATAAATGAGAGTACGGAAAGGTCAGTCAGGGTACGTACACTACAGAAGGAGGTTGCTGGTTCTGTTTTCTTCCTCCAGACTAATGTTTAAATCTCTAGATATTAAGAATGCTTAAGAGAGGGATAACAGACAACAACTGAACTGAAGTTAAATGCCCTTAAGATTTCAAGACTCTGGTATATTAAACAAATTACTTTCAAGACAAATCCTGTCTAAATGGAAGTTCAGAATTTTTAAAAAGTCTTTTACTCTGTCAGATGCCTTCAAATACTCCATGTAAATTAAAAAAAAAAAAGGATTTTCAGCTGTAGATAATGGAAGTTTTTTCTTTATAAAAGATGGAAGAACCTAGCCTGAAACAGTCAAAACTTACTGAATTCAGATAATTTTGAAACAGTAATATTTGTAATAACATGACAGTCACAGCTGAAAAAAAGATCTCTAATTATATGAAGCATGTAAATACTCTGTAGTAGACTTCACATCTTTATTCACCTTTTCTTTATGAAACTTATCAGAGAGACTTCTCTGTGGGAAACAAGCTCTTCTAAAGCCTGAAAATGATCATTTTTTGGTGTACCTCTACAATGGTTCCATTTTGCATCAACTAGAATTTCGAAATTTAAGTACTAACATATATGACTCCTTAAGCTGATAAGCATCACAATGTACATTTTGGCTACGAAAGCTGGAAGTACAAAGTAATTCTCTCTTCATATAAGTGGAACTTGAGTAGGTAGATAAGCAGTAAAATATCTTCCTTAGGAGATGAAAAGTGGCCACTATTGCCTGGAACACTTAGCTGATATGTTTTCTATGATTCCCACTGTTCCCACTCCTCATTGTAAAATCAAAAATGAAGATGATTCTAAGTGATGAGATAATTCTTGGAAGTCATATCTTTCATTCTCAATTTGTTGTAAATATAAAAAAGAGGCTATACAGGTCAGTAGAAAAACAATATGATTATAGGTTATCTTTGTGCCCCTAAACATTGCTTACTTAAAATATTATAGGAAGTTTTTGATGTATTTAGGAGGACAGTTCTATGGCTAAGGCTTGGGGCTGGAGTTCAAGAGGCAGGAAAGAAAACAAATCCTGCGTCAGTCACTTGTTCTGCTTCCAGCTGTGGAAACATCTCTTCCCACCTCATTTGTTTAGTTCTTACACTCAAGTGTGAGGTATTTTACCCAGGGTGGGTATTTTCAACATCGTATTATCCCCTAATTCTCCTCTGAGGCCTCCGTGTACTTTTCTATTCAAATAAACAATGCACAATTGAATATCCATCATAGCAAGTGGAGGTCACATGTGCTTGTGCCTACTATGATTCCCTTTTAGTCCAGTGAGCGCTTGCAGACTTGTGGTTGCCAAGCATTAGGCTGCCAAGCAGAAGTCAAGACACCTTCACATAGCAGTGCCTGCCAAACTGCAGCACTACAAAACTCCGTGGCACCCTAGGAAGGGAGCTACTGAATAAGAGACCAGTCAGAAGAAAAAAACCAAGAAACATAAGCATTTGTGCTCCCTGCATTTGTTGGAAGCCAAGCGTGGTCTCCACTAGGCATACTCAAGTTCAAGGGAGAAAGGAGCAGGTGAGGATGGGCAGGAGGCACCAGACACCACCTGCTACCCAACTTTTGCTTCCAGAGCTGTTATTCTGCTATTTTTCTATGTGCCATCCGCCCTCATCCAAGGCACATCCCACACAGTAATACACAGCTCTTGGTCCAAGCCCACAAGCAGTGACCAGTCTTCTCCCAAATCCTGCATTTTCCTCTCTCTGGATAGGAGGGAGCACAAAACACTTCTTTCCTTCCTCTGCCAGTCAGTTCTGCAGGTTCTCAGCAGCCCAACACCTGAATCCTACAAAAGAAGATCTGCCAGGAGCATGTTCTCTTTCCCAAACATTTTTTTAAGACATCTCAAACAGCATACCTTTCATCCTGTCAGCCACTGAAAGTCTGTCTTTTCTGTTAACTTTAGAATATAAGTCACATAATAATTTTGAAATACTCAGAGAAAACACTGCACAATCATTCCCTGCTTCCAACTGTTGTAACATGTATCAGGATAGGGGCTCCAAGAGCCAGACTGTGTCCAAAGCAGACAGTCCGTCAACCTGATCTCATAGGTTACTGACCAGGCAAATCAGGGATTGGTGACACTTGTTGATTTTACATCTGGATAAGGAGATATAGATACAAAATTATAAAGGAATGAGAGAGAGAGACAGAGAGAGAGATACAGATGTATAGATACATCTATAGATACAGATATATAGATGTATAGGTGTCTAGATGTATGACATTACAGCCCTTAATGGCAGATTAGTTTTCCACCTCCATCAGGACAAGCCTCTACAGAGACTGCAGCACTTTTCTGAGCCTTCAGTCACAGATTTTTCTTTTGGGCTTGGTAATGAGGCCTTGATTCTGTTTGCATAAATGTATCTTCTCCATTCATGACCAAATTCCTATCAGTGTCACAGCCACTTTAGTGGCTTTCTAAGTTGCCTTAGAAATACCCAGAGTAAAGCTGTATCAGAGCTTGATTGTCACTAACTCTACTATAAAGGATTTCTGACCATGAAGAGAAAAAAATCCTTAAATTACTCACAAGACAATGCACTCTCAACTAAGTCTCCTCTAGCCTCTACATCACAAGAGTTCATCTCACTTAGAGTTTAAGCTTGCAAGAATAAAGGATCCCTTAAAATCTAGGGCCATTACCCTTCTATAATAAAGCTTACTTAAAACACTTCTTGTAAGTGAAGTGCTTCCACTGCCCTTGGATGTGCTTCATCTGTTTTGTGTTTGCAAGGAAGGTAACTCAGTATCCTGGAAACCACCATAGAAAAGTAGACCCATTAGATAGTCAAAGAAGCCCATATGTAAGAATTTTGACTCTCTCATCGTATGCCATTGTATTGCATAGCATCTATTCAGCAGGTCAGCAATAGGAGACACACAAATATTTCAGTATTTGAAATATTCAACAATTCCATTGTTGTTTTGCGTGGTTGTTTTCCCAAAAGAGACAAAGTGGGGGAAAAGTTATTTGCAGTGAGGGCAACACTTGGACCAACATGATTGTTCAGCATGTATTCCTCCAATTAGAGTATTGGTGACCTTTTTACAGAAATTACTAACTTAGAGATCTAGAAAACCACACCTAAATTATTTACTTTTGCAATTTAGGTCTTGATACGATGGACAGACACAAAGCCCAGCTTTGAGGTCAGTAGCCCCCACGGTATCATTAGTGTCTCAAAATGACTGAAAAGAATTGACAATTTTGTGAGCATCATGCAAAAAGGAAGAATTCTGTTTGAATTACATAACAGATGTTTGCTAGGATCCACAATGCAGCCTGCATACACAGTTATGCTAATTTGGCACTGTTTCCCTTCAAGTTAGCTCTGAGTCATTAGAGCACGCAGCTAGTAGGTCCTTCTGTCTAACTAATAATTGCCTATTATTGATATTAATTAACATTTTTTGCACCTTCCCTCAGCTTTGACCTAGTATCTGTTGGTAGTCTAATCACAGTGGCCTATTAAAAGTCAAAATACGGAGGCCTGTAGCAGTCGTGAGCCATTTATCAAAAAGCAAACAAGGCCAATTAAACAGGCAGTCAGACAGTTGTCTTGATTTGCCGCTGACTGTTTCTTGATCACCATTATAAATTGCTAATCGGGCAGAAAGAGCTAAGCAGTGCATCTGCAGGGGGTGGTTATTGCTCATTCCCTGCCTGGTGACAGGTGAGGGAGGCTAGTGATGGTCTTATTGATGTGAAATGCCCATCACTTGGTAGTTATTGTTAAAGTTCATGATGCTACAGCTGATCCTTTCCTGCTGAGAGTCAATCAAATTAATTAGTGATAGAAATTCTTCTGTATTATTCTAATACAGAAATACAGACGGAACACACTTTAATTTTGTTCTAGAGGCACTGGGGAAAAAAATCTCCATGTATTATAGAGTGGGAGGATGAAAAAAAAGGGAAAAAAAATCAAATATCACTCCTTCCATTATTTTATAATAAGGGCTGCAGCTAAAGGTTTTTATAGCCACAGATCAAGAGATCATAATAGAAGCATATTGACAGATTTTTTCTGCAATACTCCAAGGGACCGGCTGTAGCAGGAAAATATATCAAAACCTTATCATCAGAGCTGAGATCTTCTCTGAAAAATCAATAAAGAGTTATACATGGTTTGAGTTTAAACAGTTCTCTGTAGTCATTTAAACATAGTGCATCTGTGCAGCTTTTTACCTCTGGAGACCGGGGTAGCCTAGCAACTGCAAGGCTTAAACCGATTAACTACAAATGAAGTACTGTACGCCTATCAAAGCAATTGCTCATGGTTGCCTTTGTTGCAGGAGCTGAGCTAATTGAACATGATACAGTATGAAGATAATTAACACCCATGAGTTTGTTAATTGCCTGTTAGCATTACAACACAGGCTCTGCATTTCTTTTTAACTTGTTCTTCAGCAGCATCTTCTTCCCTTAAAAGGGTGCAGTACTCATTTAGTTAGCAATGGTATCTTATAGTTTATTAACCCTTTTCAAAGGGAAAAAAAAATAACCTGCATGTAGTAACGAAGCAAATGTATGGTCTTGTCAAACACAAACTCCCACTTAGTCCAAGCAATTTACAGGGAGAAGAAATTTGGTTTACATAGGCTGTACAAAATATGTTTATTTTCAGGGCTAATTTATTTCAAGCAATTTAGTCATTATAAATGCTTTAAAATATCTTTTGTGGGCTGCTTTTATGACTCAGCTGCTCTGCCTTCTAAACTGAACGATAAATGTCTTTTAGGGTTGGAATATTAATTGAAGGCAGCATCTGGTCAGCAGCTGACCTCCAATACTTGTCTTTGTTGACTAACCAGTTAAAACTAACAGCTTATTTGCTTTATTTACCAGCTTCTCCTTCCATCATGGGGGTGGAGGCTATAAGTTCTATTTCATTTATGTCAAAAGGTAATGGCAACTAATATAAAATAAAAGTGATTTCCACAATCTATTAATCTGAAATAGATTTAATCTGAACAAATTTCTTTTAAATTAGTTATTGTGCTTGGGGAAGTATTTCCTTTATTATACTATCTTCTGAATTTGTGAAGAATGCATATAAAAGCTCATAAAGACAATGTAATGCATGCCATTAAGTTATATAGGAAATTTCCTTATAAGGAGACAATGCTTAAAGTGAAGCAACATACAAGAAAAACAGACAAAAATAGTAGCATTTGGTTGGCATAGGCAAGTCTCCAATGTTTAAGCTCTACGTTTCCAACAAGATTGAATGTAAATGCCTTCATTGTGTCACAGTTGTTTAAAGCAGATTTTCTTAAGTGATCTTGGGTTTCTGAGCTGTTACTGTCATAGTCAATACTGGCAGAGAAGCTGTTCCCTTGAGGAGCACTACTAGTGCCCAATTACAAGTTCCATCATCAATCATAAGTATTATTTATTCAGCAAAATGAATTGCTAATTAATAACTGATGAGCATTATGGCCTTGAAGTCTGTAACACTATTAATTACCTTGGCAATTGGGATTCTGCCGGTGTAGACTACCAAGCACATTTTCTCAACAATTAGTACGGCGAGATTACAAGGCGCATACCTGCTAAGATAACAAGGGTGTGATGATCTCTAAGGCTTTTAGAGAGCCTTCTAGTGTCTGCAAAGAATAAACAAGATTACAGCCCTACTGTGCTGGACTGTATCCTTAAAACAGTTTGGTGACAAAGAGAAAACTCTTTTACACAGCATGTTGACCGGAAGATTTGGCATCGCGTCCTGCAATGAATTTTGCTGTGTGGAAGCAATGTGGTAGCAGCATGCTCAGGGCAGTGCTGCTGCCTCGTGCCTGGTACCCCGTGGCTGCTTGGCTGGTGCAGCATGCTGTGATTAGTACACTGACCTGTGACTTTAGACCTCCAGCAACTGCTACCTACATGGTCTCACAGTGCTTACACATTAGCATCACTGCAAAACTGAATATTTAATGAGAAAAGAAGAATATAATCCACAAAAAGAGCAGCTTTTTTTGGTGACTTCAATATTCAGAATGCTGACATTAATGTTGCTCTACAGGCTGATGATTTACTCCCAGTCTTCCTTTCAGACATCATCTGCTTTCTCTTCTGCTCCTGTGCCACCTTGAATTTGGAGTGTAAATTCCTTGGGGCAGAGCCTGGTGTTATACCTGTCTGTAAAGTATCCAGAATATCTACAGAGCTGTATGAACGACTTGAATATTGCCCAATAACTGCAAGGCAAAGATCAGCTCCTGCCACAATGCCAAGATTTAGGTTTTGATTGTCAATAAAATATAACCTATTGCCAGAGCTCAACTAAGCTCCTAGATTATGTGATAGCTGCACAGTGATAAAGACAAAAATTATTATTGTGGAACGCAGAGGACTCTAATGTGATGTACACACTATAAAACCACAAAATCCAGCTGCAATACAAAAGCAAAGCCTTATATGAAAGCCATCATATTTGCATCTGTTTTCTTTGAAGTGCTGAAAGGGCCTAGAGGATGTTGGAAACATGCTAAGTCTATCTTTTCTGTACAGCTATGATACACATTGGTCACAGTCACAACTGTCATTTTATCTCCTTACCCCAAAGCTAATTTTTGCCTTCATCAAACAATAAAACCAACAGCAGTTTTTGCACCATGCAGCAAGGAGATATCCCCTCCCATCAAGAGGGGGATGTTTGCTGAGGCTACCCAGAATGAAACTGGCAGTGTACACTTATAATGCCTAGGTAATCAGCCTTGTTGGAAACCTCCACGTACTGGATGATTTGCAAATAGCAAAGCAAAACCCCACTAACCCAGCCTTGTTCATCACTACAGCTCTCTTTGTGGGAAAGTTTTCAGAGTTTGATCCTAGATAGTGTGTTCCTGGTTTCTGTGTGTGAATTAAAAAATAATAAATACGCTCTTTCCTGAAAAACTAGACAGAAATTATCATCCTGATATTCAGGATTTAATATATATTGAGGATGAAATATTTGGGAATAGAAATCTTCTTGTTCCCCACAGACGGCTTATGTAGAGACAATTTTATTTGAAGACATGGGATTTCTTTACATTTTCTTCCTTAACCAAATGGTTTCTACTGAATGTCAAATCACTTTTTGTCTCTGCATTGGCTAGCTGTAAAATAAAACAAAATCCTTTTCTCTTTAAACAAAAATACATGAAAAGTGGAATTTGAAGAAAAAGTTTCTTGGTCATGCAAACTTCCTTTATATGAAATAGAACATGTTATACTTATCTATAAATGCTACCAGGTTTCCTTTTATCCTACGAATTGTAAGGCCTGCTTGGATCCCTATTTCTTACATTGAGAGGTAAAGGGAGGAGAACGCCCTATGCTCCAGAATATGATCATCACCTCACAAAACACCACCATTACCCAACTCAACAATTTGGGAACTAACTGATTTGGAAAGGCTTTGCTAAAGGAAAATTTTGATAGTTGTATGTTCATTTTCTCTTGCTCAATTATGTAAAACCACCCAGGTAAAGGAGAGACGACTTTACTGAGAGAGGGTATGAACACAATCTGTGCCAGGTTTTGTTCCCTCTACCCAGAAAAGTTCTCCGTCATTTTTTTGGCAAGCTCTATGTTGCCTGACACCCTGACATATCCTCACATCATCACAGCATACCATAAAAACTAAAGTCAGGAAGCAAAACAGCTTTCACAATATTTGGCCATCTGGCTTCATTTGTTATAACTTGGGATCTGGAGAGAGCAAGGGGACTTGGCTGTGATCTCCTGGGATGTCACCTAAATCTGGTGCCACTGCCGGGAAGTTTCCTTAGCTGAGCCCTAATCCCAGCCTGACACACGCCACCTCTGCGCCTCCTGAATGGACCAGGACACACATCCTGGAGTGTCTATCTCAGGAAGAAGATTAAAAGTACACACGTATGTGTGCATATACGTATGTAAATATATCTATATGTGTGTGTGTGTGTGTGTCTGCATTTCGGAGTGAGACACCGGATTCCGAACAGTGGCTGCTGGCGGAGCAGGAGGCGAGCGGGAGCCCCTCCGCACCCCCAGGCAGCAGCCGCGGCGCTGCGCTGGCTGGCCGAGGCCCCGGGGTCATTTGCTGCAGGGCTGCGGGAGCGCGGCTTGGGGCAGGGGCACGCCGGGGCTGCCTCTGTGAAGGCCCTGGGGGAGGCACCGCACCGGAGCAGGCTCCACGTGGAGTGCCACAGGGAAAGCCCTCACCTGGAGCAGTAAAACAAAGCGGCTCCCAGCAGGTGGCTGGAGGACCAAGGCTCACCGTGCCAACCACAGGGAGCAGAGATGCAGTCTTCCGCTCCCCAAACAGAGCGTGCACCTTCCTAGCAACAAGCCCAGGGAAGCACTAAGGGAACTGCCACAGAGCTGGCTCAGGCAAAGCTGTCCTGAAGCCAAATCACACCAAAGCATCATTATCTCTTCAGAAAATGATGTTTGAGCAGTGCCAACAGGAGCCCTGGAACTCATAATTTTGCTCAAGATACAAAATACTGTGATACATTTCAGAAGATAATTTTTTTTTTAACTCTTCACTAGGTACTGTAGGAGTCTTTAAATTGACAATGCTTGCTAGAAAATGCTGTGCAATACTTGGAAAATATTGCTTGGAGAGATGAACGGGTTTTGCTCTGTCTCAAGTTGTACTTCCTTTGGATAAAGGAAAAGAATAATTTAAGATGTGGGCTACATTACTTGTAAAGTTTATTCCTGGAGATATCCATGTCTGGAAAAAAAGTCTGTGTTGAATTTTTCATTTAATTTTGAGAAAATTCTGTAGACAGCTCAAAGGCTAGGAAACATGTAAAGTTCACAGTCAGAATTGCAGAATAAAAGATCCCATTTTGGAAAAAACATCCATCACAAATACTAAGGCTGATAGAGCTTATAATTGGTTTCTTTCAATTCTTGGTCAGTGCAGCATGTAAACTAATCATGAGGTTTTGAGATTGATATCTGTTGCATACTTCAGAAACATAAGACAGCAGATTTTCTATTCCCTGACTGAAGTTAAAATAAAAAAGACAAACAGCAAAATTGCTTCACACTAAAATCACTCATTTGTTCAATTTCTTCAAGCTGGTATTTGTTCCTCCAGAGACATGTTCATCTCTAGAGAATTCTTTTAAGAAGTTACCAAGGAAGTTAATGGAAGACCAAAGCTAATGGCACACTCCAGGGAAAAGAAACTGGAAAATTGTGTTCTAAAAAGCAGTGTGAGCTGTTTGAGACGTGTTGCAGGAGCCTTCAGCTCCCTTGTATGACTAGCAAATACATTTTACTGTGAATTTTCATTCCCTTCTTAATCAGCTTTCTTCTTGCCAAATTCCTCTTCATTTTAATCTATTTGCAGCAGCGTGTTTGTCTGGATTCAACAGTGTTCTACTTAGCACTGTTTATTTTTGAAACAGGTCTTTATTATAATTTGTATCATATTATAGACAGTAGGGCAGTTAGCAGTACTAGTTTAATGTATGGGCTCAAAATTATAATTATTGACAAATAAAAACATAGAGCCAAATAGATTCTACAATAGTTAGTTTCCCATTTCCATGTATGGTTTTTGTATCTCAGGATTTTGTGTAAGATCATTTTGCTGAATTAAGCATACTACATCTTCCATGGTGAGCAACAAACCTAGACCAGAATACACCTTTCCAAAAAGAAAATGTGATGCAATCAGCCTACAGTTTGCTAAGCCCTGTACTGAACTGTTGAAGAGAAAAATTAGGAGAATGTACAGGAAAAAAGATGGAGTGCTGGATAAACAAACAAACAAACAAACAAACAAGAGTGGAGCTTATTTTATAACTAAAACTCATTGTAGAACAATAACATGTAATGGAGACAGTAATGGATCAAGTGACAAAAGAATCCAGAACTCTAACAATTAACTGAACAAAACAGTTACCAAAATAGAAGCACTTTTCTAGGAAGAGGGAGGATAGAGGAGGGTGGGGAAAATATTTCATGGAAGAATACACAATCCTGAAGGGAAGAGAAATGAGATTTTACAAGGCTGTTTGAGCTTATGTCAAACACAAGAACAAGGGAGCATAAACTAAAGCTAAGGGAAGGGTCAGACCCTCAAGGAATTTAGTCAGAACTTCTTTAGATAGGGAGTAGTGAATATACAGAATAAAAGGCAAAGGGCAGCAATACAGGAAAAAAATACCTCAAAACTATTTCAAATTGTTATAAAACAGAGCCAGAACTCTGAAAACTGTAAGAAACATTATGGAGCAAAGAGAGGTAAACGGTTGGGTTTGCTTCCTTTAGGCTTATTTTCTACTTTTCTCTCTCACAAATGCCAAGTGAGTGCTGCAGAAGCCCCACACGACAAAGAAATATGTCATCTTGTCACCAGCAGGACTTCTGGCCACCCAGACCCTGGTGGCTTTGTGTTCTTACTCGAGTACTCGCTTGTCTCACCTTTATGAAAGCTGAAGTGCTCATGTTGCCATCAAGCTGCCAGCTATCTCCAAAGCCACCCAAAATCCACAGGTGTCTTCCATTTTTCAACACTGATTTCTGACATGTCCCTAAAGAGTCTGTTTCCAGACAGGTCCTGACAATTTTGACAAACCTACAGCCTGTCCTTCTCCATTGTTTTTTGGGATCCACAAACAAGTTTTTCCTCTGTTTACAGCCCGAGGTCACAGCAGACCCAGAAGATGCAAGTCACGCACAAAATGCAAACAGTAACCTCACTTCTCAAAGATGCCACCAAAGCAGGGAATGAAACTCAGGTTTCGCTGCTCCCAGCAGGCCCATGGACTATTTGGGTTTATTCTTGCCACTCTTCAACCCAAGAAATTTAAGTTTTCCACAAACCTGAGGAGTTTCTTAGCAGAAAGTGCAAAGTTTCTGCACTCAAAGGCCTCCTTCAATTAGAACTCTCATGAAGGACAAGATGCCACCCTCAGCCCCTGTCTCAGAGAAGGTTTTAGGGAGATAGGATGCCACATGCCAGGTAAGCACAAATGGACACTGAGTTTTCACAGAAGGGACACCACCTGAGGAGGAGATCTTTCCTTCTGCCTGGTTGAATTAAAACAGTGGCCGTTTCCTGGAAAACTTCTCTGTGTCCAAAGCCAAAGGAACACATCTCCAGGGCACTGCACCTGTGGGCTGGAGAGGCTGGGGCGTGGCCAACCCCAGTGGTCCAAGCTGCCCAGTCAGCTGAGCTGGGGAGATGGCTGGATGGGCACCACTGCCGCGGCACAGCACAACACAGCAGAGCATGCCCTCCGTCCTGCCAGGGCTCCCTCTGCTCAGGGATGCTTGTGGTGTTGCAACCGCATTTAGGGATAAGACACATTGCTGTTGTCATCCTCACCCATAATGGGTATCGAGCCCTTCAGGTCGAAGTCTGCATTAGGTATTTATGCATCTCACTTCCACCAGTTTCAGCAGGGATGAGTGGTCAAAGATGCTTTGCTGCAATAGTTTTAACCAAATGATGCCTGTAAATGATACACAAAAACTGTAAAGGCACTGATAAAAGTATCCATGCTTCAGTTTCCTGCTCCTGCAGCTTCCTTGGCTGCATGCCTGACAACATTTTGCCCAGGCTAAACAATATACAGGCAGCAGTTTGCACTGGTCCCCATGGACAATCGCTCAGCAGCCTAATATATTTCAGTAATGATTTTTTTCCTAAGATTCACCTTAAATTTTCTCTTGCTTAATTTCACCCCATCATTCTTAGTTATACCTTCTTGTACTGTCCTAACTATTTCTCTCACTTTTTTTTTTTTAAATTCAGGCTCCTTTCAAACTTATCTGTGTTTCCCATCAATCATCCTCTAGCAAAGTCATAGATATGGCACTTAGTTTTTTTTTAATCCTTTCTCATCATTTGGTCCCTTCTGCTCTGATTGCTTCATTGCTCCTCTCACTTTCTCAGCAGTTTGTCAATACTTTCGTAATGATGCTGTTGCTGGGATTTCGTGCAGTGTTGCAGGTGTGGCCTAAGGCTGACACCTACCAATCCTACTGCCACTCTAACATAACATCCTTATACATAAAAGCCTAAACTTTATTGATCACCATTATTTCTGCCCTCACATTCCCAGTTCACTACAGATTGCCCCAGCAATAAATACTGTGGGTTGTAAGTTTTCAAGAGGTCTCTGCTCCAATTGCAACACCAGCTTGCAAAAAAGCCAACACCAAGCTGTTTCTAAATCCTGTCTTTCTCTGCAAGCCTGCTGAGGGCATGGGCCCAAATGAAAGCAATAAATGCTTAAGAAAAACAAATGAATTGGTTTTGAGCTTCTTCAGAAAATTGTCTGGAGCATCACTCCAGTCAAATTCAGAGAGTCCTGAGAAACCCAGTGCAGCCCTAAAGACCCTTCAGCTGCAGCACACAAAGCTGTGACATTTCCACATAGGGAATCTTCTGCAGAAACAAGGGAAGGTTCACTTGACAAACTTCAGAGATTGCTGTGGATTTTGTTTTTCATTTGGGAATCTAGAGCTGGGGTACGTAAAGGGCAAAACTGTCATCTGTTAAACAAAAGGCCTGGGGAAAGCCAAGCCTCTGAACCACAGCGATGCCAAAAAGCCCCCACTCCACAGAGCTCTGCCAGACCAGTGCCAGCTCACCCACAGCCCTAGCACATCTACCAGCACAGAGAGACTGCCAATCCTGCTTCTCATCATAGAAACAAACAGTTGAATCCCCACCAACACAACCTTAATAAAATTGACCCATTTTTTTTCACTGGGGCACAATAGGCTGTATTTTCAGTAAGTTCTGCAAATCTCTCTTAATAACTTCTTTCAGGAATTCATTCTCTGGCACTCTTTTCTGCACATATAGCTTGAAGACTAACATTTACCATATAACCACATAATATGCAGGGTGTCTCCCAGCAGACAGTGCTCAACTAAAGAAAAGTGAAAAGATAAACTTTGGTGCTTACCACAGTTCAGGTAGTGAAGCACTAACCCTCTGCTCACCACGTCCTTGTGCAAGCCATAAAACAGTAACTTCATGGAGAGATACTACATTCTGTAATGTTCAGAGAGGGGGAGTTGAAAAAAAGGTTTTTAAGCTCCTTACCCTTAAATTAGCCCAGACCTGAGTCGTTGCATCTGAAATGGGTTTAGCAGGTAATCCTGAGTCCTTCTTGCAAAAGGCAAAGAAGCAAGTGACCACCCACTCATGGTTCCTTCACGCAGCTTTCAGAGCTATATGTATAATCAGCTGTTTGTTCATATTTTGGCTCTTTTGCAAAGACTTATCCCTCAAAGACTGATCATCTTAACTAAAATCTCTCCAGCTGAGGTTGCTATTCACTCCAATAATGCCCAGGTGATCAAAATCAGGTCCATGGACTTGCCTTATTTCATACTGGATGAAAGAAGAGGGAGTGGATAAGCACCAACATAGTGAAAGAGAATAAGAAGAAAAATTTCTGCTCACGCCTTTATTTAATTAAGTTTCTTTAAGTTTTGCTCACATGGAAAGCCCTGCTAAGACAGAATTTGTGTGTATAGAGACAGTATGGAGACTGAATTTCTGTACCTAAAGAAGTTACTGTTCATTAGCTGAGCAGCATTACTCCTACCTTCTCTTAACCTATAGTAATTACAAAACTGAGAGTGTGAGCTTAAACCATTCACTTCAGTTCACCCAAGGGATAGTGGCATGCCATATAAATTCCTGAGACACAAGGTACTCAAACAAAAATGGCCTAGCAGGTGTCCCTTCTTCCAGCCCACCTATACTTTGCATTTGTTTGTGCAAATCCCAAGGCAGATCCAAATTTCAGAGATTAGCTGTTCTGCTGAAAAATTCTAGGGAAGAAAAGCAGGCAGCAGAGAAGTACAGCCAGGGCTGGTACAGAGCTGGGAGAGCACAACTGATCTCTGCTATCCAGGAATAATGTTGGCACTTCTCTGAGTCAAACCTAGATATGGCATGTATTGTAAAAGCAGAACCATTTACCTAGTAAACCAAATTTCTATAAAGATAGTTGCCTCACCAGTTCAAAATAATGGTCTGTCTAATGCATAGAGGGTCTCCTACCAAAGCCTCAGGTTTTTTAGAGCCAATGCAAGAATTCCAAGGCAGGCAAACAGAATTAACATACGTAGGAGAGATTGTTTCCTAGAGCCTCTGGATTATTCTTTTTCTTAGACCCTGAAGCCTGAGAGCTTGGCTGCCCCTAAAGCCATGTACACGATGTCTGAGGTAACTCAGGAGAGACTGCAAATGCTGTAACTGTTTTTCAAGATTCATCAGCTACTTGGCTTGGACTGCAGCTGATTGCAGTAAGTCTTTTAAGATGGGTTCAGATATCTCCCTTTTTTGGCCGAAATGCGCATTTTATCCATTTAATCAATTGTTTCATTCATGTGTCATGAGAAGAGGCAAAGTGGTTCTGGATTTACCTTCTCAATAGCATCTGTTACCCGCTGTACCTCTGTCATGTCTCTTCTTGTTTATCTTCATCTAAATTGAATAGTACCAATCTTTTCAGTCTCTCTTCATTCAGAAGTCTTTTCACATCTCCACAAATTTCCATCATCCCAGTATAAGCTCTGTTATTCCTGCTATTTCCTTTTTGAGTCAGAAGAATGAGAACTGCAGAAAAAGGAAGGTTTTTTACAATAATCTCATTCTAATAGTCTTACTGTTATTTTGCTCTCCCAATCAATACCATTCATTTGACTTCTAACCACTGCAAGACATGGAGGGGAGCCCTCCACTGTGCTGTCCAGGGTGATGCCCACATGTCTTTCACAAGTGGTTACCATGAACTGGGAACCAGTAATATGATCCAGATCTTCCCTCATAATCTCTGCCATCTCTGCTGATGCTGAGTGCTCCGGAGCCTCTCTTTATTCATTCTGTCAGACCAGAGAAGCTGATTGCATTTACTACTCTCCTAAGGCCAAACCCCAAGGATTTTAGTCCTTATATTAAATCAAGCTTGTCCTGAAGGCAGTGGGAGTTTGCCAGAGCACAAAAACTGAGTCAAACTCAGTCCTTCAAACTCAGAGCAGCTCAGACCTTGTTCATAATGAGCACTGGGGCCAGAAGGTCAGAGGAGTGGGAGAAGCTGTAATTGAAGAACATTTACTGTCAAATCATCAACACAGAGTTTCCATACCTTGCAAATCCTCTCCCCACAAGCCCTTCACTTCTCTTTTGCTGGCTTTGAAAAGTGAGACTGCAGAAAGATTTAGAGACAACAAAAGCCTCCATTCCACCCCCACCAGCCCCCTTGGCTAAGCTGGTGAGCAGCACAACTCCAGCCCCATGCACTGACTGGGTCACACAGCTCAGGGTGGTTCTTAGGGGTCTTGCTCCTTGCCTCAGCACCCTTCACAAGTACTGTCTTCTGTTTCCCATTACCTAAAATCAGTCACAGGTTTGCCACTCATTGCAAGCAGTCTATGGCTTATGGCATTTGAGAACATGGGCTACCCTTAGCAAACATTTTTGGCAACCATTCCCTTCCTTGCTCAGGCTGGTAAGCAGCACCTCTGGCCAGAAGTGCTGAGGGACTGAGGGATCTAGAGGCACTAGGGCAGAGAGCAGGTCATGCTGGCAGGGTTGGGCCCAGGAACAGCCCCAGCAGCCCAGCCCCAGGTCAGAGCCGTGCTGGGGACACAGGGCAGCAGAAGGCAGTACCGATGGCCATGGGAATGTCTGCCAAGGCTCTGGGCTTGGCACAACCAGAACTGTCTTCCCAGCCAGTGGCAAACCCCAGGTGCAAGAGAGGCAGCAAGTCTTTGCATTCACCCATTTCACCTGCCTGGTCCAGAGACCTGGCCTGTGCTGACCACCTTGAATTTGTGGGGAAGCACATTTGGGATCACTCATTAAAAAATTTGCTCAGTTTTCTTAATTTTTATACCTTTAAGTGCCTATGGACTCATGTCTCAGCTTCTTCTGCAACCTAAGAGAAACAAAAGGATTTTATTGACTGTTACAGAAATACATTTGCATGTGTTTGTATAGCAGATACTGGGATGCATTGTTAGGCACTGAGCCACTTTGTCACTATCTGCTATTAAAATACAATTTAATAATCTGTATCCGTCAACTGTAGCCACCGTGGACCAACAGGGACCACCTCTCAGTCATCATGCATTTCTAGCATAATGAATATATTTGTACAAAATACACAATGGGCATTTCAACTTCTAATATCACTGTCCCTATACCATTTGCATTTGTTATTTGTATTCATGAACATTTCCAGAACTAGGTGAGAAAATAAAATATTTTTCTTCAGGAATTTGAGTGAGTTGCTGGACAGCGGATGGCAGGATATCATCATGATCCAGTCTTTCACATGACAGACTTGCAAAACATATAATAATAATAATAACAATAACAATAATAATAATATAACCACCTACACCAAAACATAAAGAAAGCAGTGCGGGCATCCTGCCACTCTTCCTCTTAAACAAAGCCAGTTGGGCTGAAACATTATAACCTCAGTTCAAAAATAATCTCATCCTAGACCTGACTCCTGAAAAACAAAACATGAGAAGATCAGAAAAAGGTAGAAAACCAATATTCTTCTCCAGTAAAACCAATATTCTTCTCCAGTTTAAGTATCTTGCTTTTTGGATGGCCTTGTCTTCACTTAGCTTTTCTTCAGATATGCTTGTTATTTTGCAGAGCCTTGAGAAGAGAACAAAACCTCTTCTGAAACACCTTAACCAGGGTGACTCAATGATGTCACAGGTCCAGAAGTAGAGGGCCTAGAAGTTCATTCATGCTCATAGACTGTGCATAGAGGTTGTAGAGAGCTACATTATACCCAACATAATGAAGAAAAGCAGCATCTATTAATTTAGATGTTTTATGACTTTATGTAATAGAATAAAACAGGTGAGACATTAAAATATTAACCCAGAGCAACCCTGGATGGATTTTGGGCTTAGTATGGAAGAAAATCTCAAATGAATGACAAGCATGGATTATTTAAAGGTCTGTCAGATGACAGAGGTCTGGCGATTTTGCCAAGCAAAATGCAATAGCTCCCAACAAGATTGTCTCACTAACTTTTTATTAGCTTGAGGTACTACTTGGCAAAAATCAGTGTTCTGAGGAGCCCTTATGATGAATAAACAACAGACACAAAAAGCTGCTTGTTAGCTACACTGGAGAAGACTACCCAGAAGGAATTCTATACCAGAGAAAACAATAGATAGAGAGCAATGAATTAGATCTTAACACACACATGACAAGACCACAGTTAGGATGGGGCAGAGAAGACAATGAATTCCTCTAGATCTTGTGCACAGACAGTCCCTGCACCAACTCACTTGTCACCCTCCACCCCTGGCTGAGCCTGATAGAAGCAGCGTAAGGGGTACATCTTGTGAGATAACAAACATCTAAACTAGACCAAGACTTGGCCTTAAGAAATCCATTCCAGGCATAGATCCATTCTTCCCCAAAGAATTTTGCCTAGAAGCACAGTTCTACAAGTACCCTATATGAGTTGTAAGTACTTGTATTTCTCTCTTTCACTCCCAGACTTGGGCTGTGGCATTCAGAGTACAGCAGAAGACAGCAAAGAATTAAATTCACATGTGCTATGTGAGATTAAGGTTAAAAATTGTTGAACTGCTAGGAGTTATTTTTTATCAGATCTTTTTGTATTGTGCAAGAAAAGGGGGTTTGGGAAACAAGTAAAATAGTTCTGCTGGAGGCTAGCAGAGAAAGGATACAAAAATGAGGTTGAAAGAAATAGGCCTATAAATCTGACATCCAGTGCCCCGGTCCTGCAATGTGATCTGCACCTGCAACGAGAGCAATTGATTTCAGCAGGACCCACACAAACCCAAGCACCTGTCACACAGCCCCTGGCAGGGCTGGGGCTTGCACTGCTGCACAACATGGCCAGGTTTGGAACAACTTCATCACACACTGTGCAAGAGTGTAGATTTTCAAAGTACTTTTTGCAAGGAAACATTCCCATGGACCATTTAGGTTTCCTATATTTTCACAATGCTTTTGCTGTTGACTCACTACCATCATACCCTCCAGACCACCTATTTATGTGCCACACAAGGAGTGGCTCTTGCACAAACACATACTCCTGTCTCCCAACAAAGTTGCCAAAAACATTCTTTGAAGTTCACTGAATAACATTTCTAAGTAACATTCCCTGATTATCTGAATAACTGAATGAGATGACTCACACAATTGCCTGCTTCAATAGTAAAAGAGCAGAGATTATGCATTTAAACTTTTTTCTTGGGTTTTTTTTTAATTATGCAAAATACCATGATGATCTGCAGTGTTCTGACAGCACCAATAGGTGGTGCTGTCAATTTCGGTAAAGGTCCATTATAACCAGTGGGGATAGAAGAGTTAATGGCGGGATGTTTAAGTTTGCAGAAGTTCCACGTGCCCCTCAATAAATGCTGCAGTTCTTTGTTAAGGGGCATTAGCAAATATGCTCAGCAAGATCTAAAATTAATGTGTCAAAAAAAAAAAAAAAACCTCACCACTCCTTTTACTCTTCCCAAGGTCTCAGCATGCCCTTAAAAACGTCGCCAAAATGTCAGAGAAGTACATGAATTTCGATGGAGAACTAACTTCATGTGCTGGGCACAAGAGAATTTCACCTTTCATAAGCAAAAATTTGAAAGTATATAATTTGAAAATACTGTCTAAATGATAGCCAAAGAAAAATTATGCTTCAAATTGACTTTCAAATCCAATTATTTTCAAATATATTTTATAATACATTGTGGATATATTGTATTCAAAAAGGAAACAGGTAAGTAAAGCGTTGTCCTGGTGGATACATCCAAGCTGCTATTAGAATTACATCCAGTAAAAAAAATGGGTAACAATAGTGGAGTTTCCAAAATACAGGCACTTCTTGGGTTGATGAGCTCATTTATAAATCAGGCCCTTCTGAAATCATTACCTTTCTGCCGTGCTGTATATTTACAACTACTGACTTAAATATTCTAAATATAGTAAGCAAGCCATTATGACCTTCTCCTAATTGAAGGAGACAGACAAGAGTGCGTGTTACAGTACATCTATATCTGGGGGAGAGAGAGAATGTGCACACGAGACAGCGTGGGTAATGAGATCTTCTCTGCTATTACAAGCAACCTATGGCTCTGGGGCACCCGGCTCTCAGGGCTACTTACGGAATTCAAGCCCGGCTCAGCTGAGTTTTCCATCAGTCTTTATCTGAGAGGTGACCTGTTCTGTCCCGATGGCTAGTGCCATTTCGTTCCTGAGAGTTAACTAGCTCACAGCAAAGAGACGGCATCACCCCTCCCAGCCTTTTAGCCCTAGCCAAGATGAAAACACTCATTTGGTCAGGCTTAGCTATGATCCAGTTTATGGCCATTCCTTTGTTCCCAGTGCTCAAGTGAAGAGGGTTAATTACTTCCCTTTGTTACAATTAATGACGCTAAACGCCAGGAAAAGGGCAGAGCTGAAGAGCATGAATTACAGTTCCAAGCAACATTCTGGCATTAAAAAAACCACTCTTCTGGCAAGACAAAAAAAATTGAAATTTCCCACATAAAAAAAAAAAATGGCATATTGATTTGGAACTGCTATATCACATCTTACAATGCTGCAA
>VWZW01006022.1:117901-172901 GCA_013397115.1 Edolisoma coerulescens | reverse complement strand
AAAAAAAAGGTGGGGGGTGGTCACTATTAAACACATACATATTTTAAAAATATATGCATCTTGTATCTGTAGATGTATCACAGAATTTAGATAGAGTCCATTGACTGAGAGTCCTTACAAAAATAAAATTAAAGCTGGTTTTAACCAACTCTTCAGAGCACAGGAGTCCAAAGCGTAACAACAGTCTTGAAGACATACATTACTCAAATGCAGCTGAAAACACACTCCCCCAATGAGCCATGTTTTGGAAGATGACAGACACCCTTCCTTAGCCAGTCCTGGGTAACCAGGCATTTGTAGAGCCACAACATCAGGTTTCTCAATCCTGCTGCCCAAGGAATGTTTTTCCATCACAGCTATTATGTCAGTGATGGAAATTAGAGTGGCAGCAGCATCCTTAAACTGTAGAGAGCATTTCTGAAAGCCACAATATTTGGAGGAACTTCCCTTCAGCCTCAGTGTGGCAGCCTTTGGCAGAACCTGAAGAAAGCAACAGCCAGGCAACACAGCTGTCCTTGACACACCCTGACCAGAGGTGCAGCACCTGTGGAAAGATCTCATAACCACCATGCCAAGTTTTCAGTGCAGCAGTACTGGCTCAGGGGGAAATCTCAGAGCTTTAACCAGAATACACTGTTCCAAATAATGTAGCTGGATGCTCCACAATAAATATGAACTTTCAGCTTTTTAACACTTTATAAACATGTGTTTAGCAACTGAGCTTTTTGATATCTCATATTTTCATCAAGCTGCCTTCTGAGCCCAAAAGCAAAGATAATGGAGAATCAGCATTAGTTTCTCTGAGGGAAGGCAAAAGGAGAACAAGATATATTCTTGTACATTTGGTATGCATATTTTTAGGAGTTATACAACTTTAGTTTTGCAAAGCAATTTTCTGAACTTTCACTGACAAACAAATCTGATCTGAAAAATCTTACATCAGCAGGGTTGGTTTGCAGATGTTATTTGTGCCATTTATTTATCAAAAATAACTAGAAAATGTTTTTAAAACATCATTCCAGACTGTACAAATAGGAATGTGACATGGGCTGTCTATTTTACTTATCCTGTTTTACTGCTTCGTATTCTGAGCAAACAGAGAGGCTATTTTCCCCAGGGGTTCAGGAGGGCATACTATTTCATTTCTTCAGAAAATTGTTTCTCTGGATTTCAATCTTTTTAGCTAGATATGACAAAATATAATATCAAGAACACTTATGCTTTTTATCAGCTCTATTTTCAAAGCATAAATAATAGATCAGTATATATTTAAGTCAGGTGACCAAGTCTTATTTCTGAAATCAAATAAGCATTTTGCAATTTTTAAATGATGCTGTACATTTTCACTACCATATCATTATGCCCTTAAAAAGCTTTCAAAAGACTAATTTATAAGCATGAAGCGATTTTGAAGATATTTCACTAGTGTTAATAATACCTCACTCAGGTAGCATTCAATTTTCTGAATCCTTGGGTTAATGAGGCAAATAAATCAAAATTAAATTTGCCTAGGGAAAAAAAAAATCAAAATTGCATCTATTACATTATACATCCTGAGACTCCTACAGTACTGTTCACAATGGCAAACAATATTCCAGCTCTCAGAATCGTTACACTTACTCAGAATCTGAGATTAATCTCACAATCTGAGATTTTAAAATCAAATGGATCAGACTTCATGACTAGACAAACATAACACCTTATTATGATGTATCGGGAGTATTCACAAGATGCTGTGCACAGTCTTAGTCAAGTACTTTCCATTAAGTGTCCATAATTTCAGCTGCCTACCATTTCTTTAATAATCCAACAGATTCCTTCCAGGAGGATTTTACCATTGCAAACCGCTATGTCTTTTCTTTTAAGATAAGCCTCAAAAAGAAAATACGTTCTGCAACCAGGCTGTCATTCACCATTTTTTAAAAAGCCCCAAAATCACACAGCTGTAGGCAAACAGCTGAAACAAACAAAAATCCTAGCATTTCTGAAAAATAAATACTTCTAGTCATACTGCTATAGTAGGAATCGTGGAAAAAATATTACCTTCACCTCTTTAAAATATGAGAGAAAGAAAATATTTTATAGATACTATAAAAAGGATCCTACTGCTGGGGCATACCAGTGTAGTCAGCTCTTTTTAAAAAATGGTTAATAATATACAATACAGAGGACTAAAGAGGCCTAAGTTGTTACCAGAAGTGATAAACTCAGCATGAGCAAATAACAATCAACAAATACTGACATGCAATGAGCAGTTGCCATTGTTATCCTTATTACTTGAAGTCAAGTAACAAATGCACTTCTCTACCCAGAGTCACCCACCTGCACAAGGGCAGCCTTTCAGCCTAAGGAACCTACACTGAACATAGAGCCCCAGTTGAAAAACGAACTTCCCCGCTGAGCTGTCGTAACCACCATCACCTGCTAAGTCAGCAGCATAGACTTAAGATTTCCATATATACAATATTTACATTTTTTAATGGAAAACACTGCACAAAAGTAGGTTGGGTGTTTTTTTCCAAAGTAAGTTACTACTGCCTATTAACATTTTAAAATTAATGACAGTAAAAAAACCCAACAACTCTACTTTTTTGTGTATTTTAAAGGAGTTAAGGGCCCAAGTGCTCTCAAGTGGCACGGGCCAAAAGAAACAAGAAACAACACAGAAACATGTTTGCACCTTGTCCCCAGGCAGCACCTTCCTTGTGGCTTTGCAAAACAATTTGTATGGTCGAGAGCTTGCTTAGGAGCAATTTATATGGTGATCTAATATATTTGTTTTGAATTTCCCCCCTGAGGACAAACACCACCACAATAGTTAAGAATTTTCCCTTGCTAGAAAATAATGAGCAAATCTGTTAAAGACACCCTTCCATTGCATTAGAAATGTTTTTAATTTTATCAATCTATAACAAGTGCATATGTACAGCAAGTGAGCAACCTCCACAGGCAGGAGTTCAAAGACAAAGCCAGCCTAGCAAGAGCACCCCTCTGCTCATGGTAGGTTTGGAAGGGACTGGCTCAATTCCGTCCCTAATCCACATCAGCCACTGGGGTCGGCTGCCTCCTGTGCCCCAGAATGGCCAAACGGTACTAGGGATGAGGGGTTTAGATCTTTGACAGCTTAAAGAAAGCCATTCCAAAAGGTGCTGATTTCATCTCGATATAGAACAAAACAAGCATTTCCACAGCTCCTGAATTAAAGTTCAGTGCCCAGCTCCAGCACACCAACACTGCTCAGTGCTTGCCTGCTGAGGAGGCAGGTATTTCAGAAGAACATGAAGTTCTACTTCAAAATTATTCCTTCGAGTTCAGGTTGTGACAGACAACACTGACAGAAAGTCACCATTCAATGGTTACTCAGTTGCTTGCTCAGAATGACACAGTAATTTTATTCTGCTTCTTAGTCCACAGAATAGAAACCACAACTGCTATCAGTCCTCTCAAGGCCTTATGCTCTATGGCAAGGAGTATTGATTTGTGTTTTTATAGCACTAGCAGGTAGTGGTTGTGCACTATCATTATACAAATAATTTATAACAACAAGTGAGAAAGAACATCTGGAAATAAACCAAATGTATCTTGATCTGTTCAGGAAAAAGATGAAACATTGCTGAGGCACCTAAAAACAGCCTCTCAAATCAGTATGTGATGCACGTCTGAGATGCTCTGATGTTCTGAAAGGCACTTAAAAGCATGTAAACTTGCATTATTACTATGCACATTACCAACTCACGAGTATTACCATGGGAGCAACATGAACACAGTGACATGTCAACTGCCTGCAGGATCAGGCTTTAGTCATAAATTAGAATATGAAACTTAGATCACATTAGAACACAACAAAAATGGTTAAAGAAACTCTCCCAGAAAAAAAGTATTGTAAAAGCCAATGGCACCAGACTCCTTTCTACCACTAAAACAATGTTAATTTAAAAGCCAAGATTCACTTGAAAACATTCACCTGTAAATCAGAAAGTCCCCAGAGATTAATTTCTGCACTTATGCTATTTGCAAAAAATATTTAACTTAAGGCATCCCTTTTTTCCTGAAATAATTGCTTGCAAGATGAGAACTAAAACGCAATCTGAAGTGTAGTAAAGGTAATTGCTGCACTTACTGCTCGTGTCATGTTGATGTATTACTACGTATCAAAGGTCACAGTTCTGTACTCATACATTATCAAATTTGAAAGAGCAATATTCGAATCCGACCAACCTTTAAACTGCCCGGAATATATGTGAAAATGGATGTGGGCTAACTTGGATTTAAAAAAAAAAAAAAAAAAGAACCCATGTTTTGGAAGCTGAGGGGTCAATCAAGCCAGACTGACAGGGTTACGTGTCACTTCTGTGCATCTAATACCCTCTTAGATTATCAATGAGGTGCAGTACACCGATCACAAGCTAAAGCAGCTGTGCTAATGAAAATGAAACAGTCTGAAAAAATTAGGTAATACAGGCCTGTGACACAGGGCAGTACCTTGTGGACAATAATGGAGGAATAAGGACATAAATCACCATTTAGATACAATAAAACCTGTAATACCCACCCCAAAAAGTCTATGGAATCGTGGGCCAAAGTCAGCATCTTCACAACTCCACAATTCCCTCTGAAGCTGCCACAGATTTTCAATCCTGAGTCAAGGCAGGTTTTCCCTGCCTCTACTTCAGTGTGCACAAAATTTTGCAGTCCCGTGCCAGCCTGACCTTTGAGGGTGTAGAGCTGGCTGCCCATGCCATGAGCCAGGAGTTCTCACAATTGGTTGTAGCACAGATAAATGGGTCTTATCAGAAACTACTCAACCTTGAACAACTTTCTTCTCCGACATATGCCAGTCCAACTGGGGGGCAGGGACTGCACTAAAGAGGCAGGGGCACCCTCATTCTTTTTTGGTAACATATGGGGTCCTTAAAAAACCCCAGATAACTATGAAATTCAAGTTGATTGAGTACAGCCAGCGCAGAAGGAACGGTTAAACAGAATTATCACCTTAAATCATAAATTAAGCTCAGGTAAATAAATAGCTTTTTCATAATCAATTTTTTTTCTTGAGAAGCTACATACACAGCAAAGCCAGCATATATTCAAATAACAAGCTATGCAATTTAATTTCATATGCTTTAAAATTTGCTTCATTAGTAAATTTCAAAAGGGAATCACAAGTTCAAATATCTTCTCAATTACAAGCAGAAAAGCTAAGACACACATTTCATGAAGTCTATTAGAGCCTAAGAATTCACACTAATTAATGTTTTTGCCATTGATTTTAATGGAATTTCAACTGCAGGTGATGTACTAGTCAAGGCCACAGCTAGGACTAAAATGATACTTCTGATTAAAGGTGCTATTTATAGTACAAAAACACACATAGCCTTTACTAATGCAACGAGGCTATTACAACAATAGCATCTATAAATATACAGGATATCTCCTGTTTAAATAAAAGCTCAATACACAAAAAATACAAGTACAAACATTCCTAAAGAAATAACAACTTTCACATTTCCCTTAAAACATCATTCAAAATAGTTTTCTTAAAATGAATTTTCCTGGTGGTTTTGTAAAATGTTTTTGAGTGCTGAACAAGTCAAAATTAAGTTTCATCAACTGAGCAGAACTCCTTGAAGTGATGCAAGAAATTAGAGGGTAGACCACTTGAGAAGAGCTGGAAGGTCTTTGTTGCTTGAGTTTTCTACAAATCCAGCTTCTCTATTTTCATTGAGGCAGCAAAATGGAGAGAGAAAGAGAGAAGAATTATTATTTCAATATAAGTTACAAATTTAGAGATGACTTTGAATTTACAAATTGAACACTCAAAATTGTCAGCTCTCCAGTACCTGCACCCCTTGTTTTCTCCTATATCTGATTATCCTGGGATTTTGCTGCATGTATTCCTCTCTGGCAGTTGCAATCTCCCTTTTACAAATTATCTTTGTCACACAACAAAAGGAGAATACATGATTTCACAGTGGCAAAGGCTTATGAAGCCCTCCTGAAAAACATTAGTAATTGTTCACTGATAATCCTAGCAGCACAATGCTAGGTACATACAGCCACAGTCCTGAAATAGGTTTATTCCCACAGTGACTACTGAGAAAAATAACCAGTATTACAAGACTTGGTCAGGACACCCCCTTCTAACCAAACATTTAAGTCATGATCAAATTGATTTTATGCAACCTTGAAAGTTATATTATGATACAGTACTTTAGATTTTTCACTGTTGCAAAGTTAAATAATCTATCGAGAATCTTTGAAGTGTTTGCTTTAATCTCAAAACCCCATGGTTTGGGAACAAATTATTGTATAATCAATACATTTCATTTTAAAGCCCTTCTCACTATCCTGCCGATCATATGCCGCTCTAGGTCTTATTCTTCATAGAATCACAGAATCGTTATTCTTTCAGAGAAAAGATTGAATGTGACCTGACAAGACCCCAGAGAGGTCCACAAATCAAAAGCAATGGTGAAGTCAAATTCCTTGAGACTTGCAATCTTAAGGGACAACTCAATTTCTTATTTTTTTAAATGCTGGAGGGTAGCAATTCCTATTGTTAAACACTATTGGAGTTTATTCTATTTGTTGTGTAAAGAAACCTCTAGTAAAAACCTAGTGCTTAAGAAATTCCCACCTACTCAGGATGCCATCCTTTTCCTCCAAACACCCAGAATCCAAAGCATGAAGTACACTGAATTTCAGACTACCAGACAATCTCAACTAGGACACATTTCTGATGGAAATTTTCAGTTTGTCCTCTGACAGAAACTTTGGTGCATTACCACACGCCAGGACCTGGAACCAAGCACCCTATGCCAGCCAACCCAATCAGCCTTCATCGCCCTCCACAAACCTGAGACATATAAATTCCACCTGAAGACCATGCCATGGAAGAGAGGAGCACTGCCAAAGACCAGTAATCATTTCACATGTTTTCCTGTCAGTGAATCAAAACTTTCTGACAGCTGCCAAAAATCTCCGTCATCCACATACTGCCATTAAATACATTCTTAAGCAAAAATAAGAAGGCACATGCCATCAATCAAACACAACCCACTGGTCATGGAGCAATCTTTTATTGCCCTCTCATTCTCCAACTTTATTTTAAATCTAATGCCTCCTCCTCAAATGCAAGGCTATTTGTCCAAATTATTAGGAACTTTCAAACTTCTAGTTTTTATTCCTGGAAAACTTACTTTCCTCCTAATGTTTATGCACTTGATGTATCTGCAGCCTTTTTTAAAATTGGCCTGTATTAGGGATACATGTTCTCTGTATAGTCTCCTTCAGAGGCTCACTACACCAGAAATCTAGACAGGGTTGCATTTACCAATTCTAGAAGGGAACTGAAACATGAGATGCTGACATCTGAGGCACGAACTTTTAACCACACGACTGGACAGGAAAGAACCTCTTAGAGAGATTCAGGAAAAAAAACCCATAATAAAACAAAAAACAGTCTGTAAGACAAAGAAGGAAATGAAGACCTAAAGATTTTGCTTGAGAACACACAGTGAACTGGTCAAATGGTTACTTGCCAAAGACACAAAATGAATCTTGAAGGTTATTGTTCTAGTGCAACATTCGCAGACAGGACATTCCTTACTCCATGAACAGCCTTCCTCACTGTAGAAGACCTAAAAAAACCTCATTCCAGAAGCAGAATAAATAAGGAGAAGCAGCTTATTTAAAACTTTCTTTATACCCAGTACTCTTGTACAGAATGTGTTTAGACTTCATGAAGATTAAGACTTTTTGAGTTTTTAATAGCAGACTTGGCTACTGAATAACGGAAGTTTCCTCTAGCCTACTCACTCCTCCAGCACCACAAACCCACAAGTGCACAAACATTGCTAAGTTCAGAACCATGCACCAACAAAAAAGTGCTTCTCCTAGCCTTTGAAGGTTAAAAAGGTTGTAAACCTCTCATAATAGCTAGACAGCTTTTTTCTACCAAGTGATTGTCATATGCTTATTCTGGAATTAATTCTAAAAAGCAAACAAACTTCTCCAATATGATTCCTTGTCAACTGCATCCTTATTATTTCTGACATAAGAACATGGCATTAACCTCAGTTATGTACTGCCATGTGGTAACAGCCAAACCCTACTACATTTTCTGAAAAAATCTCTTCAAGCTCATCTTTTTAATTTAAGACTTTGTTCTAAAAGAATGACACATTAGACCTTCCCTCCCCCAATACGTTTCAGTCATTCTTTTAAGTCTTCCATTGTCTTCTATTCATGCACCACATGGGGTTCAATCTTCTTGACTTCAAGGCAACCATACCCACCCCCAGTTACTTGCTTTTGATAATCTCTAGACCATTCCTAAACCATCAGCTTCTACATTATCTTCATTTGCCATTCCTTGAGACCTTCTTTTTCCTGTATGGAGGCTAAACAGATTTTTTGAGAAATCGTCATACCAAGATCCCACTAAATATTTTAATTCTGTCAAAATGTCCAAGGGCAATCAATTGTGTTCTCCTTTAGAAGAAGTATTAGAATTTAAAATACCATTGCCTTTTTTAACCCTGTTCTGCTCACTTCCACGTAAAATTTAAATTTTACTGCCTCATTTCAATTTATTTGGAACTAGAACACTCATTTGTCTTTTGTGGTAGAGCTTTTACACAGCTGAGGTAACTCCTCCCTGATTTATAAACTATATTTAAATAAAAGGAGATCTCTGCAGTTATTCACAATATTCCAGAGTCAATAAAAACACTGCACCAACAAGTTTGCTGAGTCTTACTTCACTACCCCACTCAATTTTGCTTTTCATCCCAGCCACAGAAAGAAATGGGGCTCCTATGACATCTTAGAAGCCTGGTTCTGTGAGAAATCTCAGTACTTTTGAAAAAATTGAGATTCGAGTACATGCCAAGAAGTCAGAAGACAACAAAACATGGAATCACAGTATTTCTTTATTTTTTCCCCCTCTACTTTCTTCCATGTCCTCATTCTTAAGAGTCAAACTGCAACTGGATTAAATATGACTGACAACTGCTGTACTTTTTTTGCCTACATACTCCTCCTCCCAAGGTTTTTCTGGTGTAACAAAGACATGACTAAGTGTGGCCACTGCTGTTCATTTACAGGTATTTTTGGATTTCGATTCAATTCCTGTTGGACAGATGCCTTTTACTAGTGCCACACTTAGAGTACACAGAAGCCAAGAAGCAACTGCTGCAGAAACAGAACCCTCTTCTCATATTCATATCAGGACTGGGGCACCCACACTTGGCAGGAGCAACATGTGAATGCTTACTGTAAACTGAGAAAAGCTCAGTCTATAACAGCCAAATGTATCATCATGAGCCTGAATTCACCCACAGATTAACCCTCTGCCCTTGTTTACCAGAGCTGCTTTGAAACCCTGAAAAATTAGAAAGTTAAAAATAGATTTTTCTCTACCAAAATTCCAGGACATCCTTAACATAATCTTCAAGCCTTCTGAAGCAGTTAATGGAGATGACTGTTCAGACACTTTTTTTAAGTATGAAAGTCTTTCAGGAAAATTCTGTCATGCACTTAAAACAGACTTAATCTTCCTGTGCTCAAAAGTTTTAGGTATTTTAGGGCACAAAGCAGGTTTTCACATTCTAAAAAGTATTTGTTTTCACATCAGGTTAACTGTCTCTACTTGATCCTTCAGTGATATATTAAACAAAAAGTACCAACCACTTCTGTGAAAAGTTGCTCATGTCACATTTACGAATCTTGGGAGAAATAACACCCCACCCCACTCCAAGTACTGAGTCTCCTTTTTCAAAAAAAGTTCATATTCCCAAAATCCTAAGAAGCATCAGTTTCTTTGGCAAAAGCAGGACATGTGAAAATATACGTGTCCCAGGCTAACTAAAACATTTTTAATATATAGATCCAATATCAACAGTTTTCTCAGTCAATTCTATAGATATTACACGCATAACAGCTCAGCCACTGCTTGTCATGGAAAGGACCTAAAATTACTCTACAAGAGACCAGACACTTCAGGTGCACATTTTTAAAAGGAAGTAACATCTGTGCCTTGAGTAACCTTAAGTCCTGAACTGACAGTAATTCATGCCTTCATATCCCATATGATGGATCAGGATATCAAATTTTACTTGTTTTTAGGGCTTATAATGTAAGTATATCCAAGTTTACTGTGCTGATTTACTCACATGATCTTTGATTTTTTTCTCTCAAAAGAAATAAGCCTTTAAACAGACAAATCAGTGAGGTATAAAATGCAGTGTAGAGATTAACAACTTACAAAACAATAAGTAAGTTTTGCCACCTTTCAGGCAAAATTATTTCCATTTTAAATAAATTCTGTAATCTAAAATATATTCTTTAAAAGTATTAAAAGATTAATTCCCCTATCACTTTGTACCCTGTACTTTTCTCATACTGTCAGACATGTTTGGAAAAGGGACTGTTTTCTTTGTATTCCCAACTAAGATAGTCACACACAAAATGCTTATTTGCTAACTGTTTATGTAAGTATAGACAAACACCTATGAGTACTCCTTTAATCACATGCCTACATTCTGTCTATTAAGACTACTAATTAAAATATTAATTGCAATTTACATGGTGAAGCAGAAAAAAAATTCCTCCTTAATCTAAATACAGACCGAACTTGATTCTAATTGATGCAAAGCTGAGCTTCTAAACTATCTCCAAAGAATCAGAAAATAAAGCATGTATTTGAAAAAGAAAATTAAGCACTGTTGTTCATGTAATAATTATGTCTTTCATAAAGACATGGATACAAAGGTCACATTTAGAAACATGATTTTCTTGTAGAGGACTCTTAAGCTACTAAGATTTATGGGTTTTGTTGCCTTTACAGTGTAAAAACCATTTCCATTTGGAACCAAGACCACAGACTAAAAACGGTTTTGAAATTTCCCCTTTCCCTGTAGTGAGATACACCACACTGCACAAAATAAAACTTTTATCAGAAGTATTACTAAATCAACCAAGTTACATACGGTCAGCATTTATTTCTAAAAAAGTCTGTTTGACTTAGGTACCTCACAGACAGAAAACTTTTAATCCAGGATCCCAGCTGTTACATCTAACAGGAAATGTGTAACAAGTGTCCTTATCTTAAAAAGCAATGCAATAAAAAAAAAATTACATTTTCAGTAATCCAGCAGCAAATATTCATTGCAATTGTAGCATTAAATAGTATCAACAAGTTTTAGGTACAGTTAGAAAAGCCTTTTGGCAAATGCACATGTGCTTTCCCTTTTCATCAGGGATCTATTTCTATTCTACCAAAGCCACCTTAGCTACACATAGACATGCTCCTTTTAAGGTGGCACATTCCTTTTGAACTTGCACAAAGTAACTGTAGAATAGCTGCACACAGCAGAACAAATTCTCTCCAGTTTTAGGAATCACAAAGCAAGTATTGCTGCTAGATGTCTTTATTTTCCTTTAACAAAATACACAAAGGCACAAAATTCACTTATATCTTGTCATTATTGTACAGGTATAAATAGTGCTTTGTATTCAAGTACAATCAAGTGCAGAGACTTTCCATATTTTATGTAAACACAAAACAGTTTTGCATGAAGGTGCCTCTGGTTCATCTGCAACGCAAACACCAAAGGAGATGCCATTTATCCAAGTGCCATTTAACTAAATTCTGTCAAAAATTTAGACAATGAGTAATACTAACACCACTGCAATGACACTTCCATATGCTTAAGTCAAATGTCGGATGACACTTCAGCTTGTAAACATCTGTGTATTAAACAGGTACTCAATCCATTTTAACAGGGCATCTTAAGTTCACTAGACCAAACTTAGTAGGTCAGATGCCATCAGTAATTGCTCTTTATGTGTGACAGGTAAAGAGATGTCAAATTGTAAGTTACCCTTAGCAAAGCTTGTACTTTGAACTTTTTAAATACGCAAACTAAACAAGGGCTACAACTGTTAGGCTTCAACCAACTACACGTTCTTTGTGTTAACTTAAAGAGACATGCTTAATTTACAATACCCACTTTTACACATAGCTTTGACACACTGTGGCAGTTGAGGCAGTTTAAGCCCAAGCGAGATTATTAAGTTGTACCATTAAAAAATAAAGCTCACCTGAATAGTAACAACAGGCATGAACAAAGCTAAAAACTAGCTACAGAAGGCACTTGAAGTACTTTATTCTGCTTTTATTAAAGATTCTTCACTTTGTTCAGCTGAAGCAGACTCTGAAATAGCCTCTTCAGTTGTTGAAATGTTTTCTGCTTCTTCTTTTTCAACTTCTTCAGCTAGCTTATCATTTAGATGCTCAGAACTTGGTGCCTTATCATTTGTGTCATTTGTCTCAACGATCTGGGCCACATCCTCTTCAGATTCTATGAAAAGAAAAATGACAAAATAGCCATTTCCAGAAATTAAGAGGCAGCTAATATTCTTAAAAAGCAAATGGAACATTTTGCAATCACATACAGGTTTTGACTAGTAACTGCATGACATTTTCAACTCGTAAAAACTTTGACTTTTCTAAGACGGTCACAGATAAAACAATTAAAATTTAAGGAAAAAAAGAAAATACTATGAAAAAGAGCCTAGCTCCCACTAGGAAAATGTCGCTGTGGAACCGCTAGCCGCATGCAAGAACCAGGCTGGATCGGGTGAGGCGAAATTCTGATTTTATTATTTAATTCTAAAACTTATATAGACTTTTGAAAGTTCCTTCGGATTGGGTCAATTCAAAACCTCCCCCTAGGCCGACAGGCCAGGCTGAACTGCCCATCTTTCCAGAGACAGTTTCAATAACATCCAAACCTTATCTTTATTTATAAAACACAGGGAGAAGAAGAGAAAAATTCCCATGGGAAAGAGTCTGTGCTGCCACAGGAAAATATTATGTATTATTTGCATACATTCACCCTCAACAGAAGCTTTCTAAGCTTGTTCACCAACGTGAGATGTTAGACATATGTTAATTCAGTTTCTTTGTGCTTGGTAATGTCAGTTTCATCAACTTATTTTTTTTTATAGGGGTTCAATCTGTAGACAAATTAAAACATTCTACTCGATGAAAACTATTTTAAATATAAGGAGTCCGATAACCAGAAAACAAAATTAAAAAAAAAAAAAACAAACTACCAAAAAAAAACCCCAACTCCAAAACACCAACCTAACAAATATATCAATATATCAAACCAGCCAATGAAAATTACTACATATTCTGTCTTCCATGGAGTAGTGTAGGAAGGTTACACAGGGGTATACTTATTCTTCACCTGGGATGGGATTTTCTTTGATAACATGCGTATTTTTAAGATCGAAAACATTTATTTTAAGTACTGTCTCTAAAGAAGTAAATTCTAGCTTCACAACAGGACTTCAGTAGCATATGAGAAGTCATATTTTGAAGCAAGCATAAGCACTGAAAAACTGAATGTGGTTGCACTAGATGACACAAAGGTACTGTAGAATGGTATTACTGATGGCAGTTGATTTATTGACTAGTATTAGTCAATACTATACGGTACTAATGCATACTGTGAATGCAAACAGTTTGCAAAACCGATGCAAAGTTACAGCTCAAAAATGTTAGCCTTATCAAATGTTTCTAACTGCACAGAATCACAGAATTGTTTCCTTAAAGACCAGTCTAGTTCCAGCCTTCCCCTAGACCAAGTTGCGCAAAGCCCCATCCAACTGCGCCTCGAAAACTTCCAGGGATGGGGCAGCCACAGCTTCTGTGGGCAGCCTGTTACAGTGTCTCATCCCTCTTCACAGAGAAAAATTTCTTCCCAATATCTAATCTAAACCTACTCTTTCAGCTCATATCCATTCTGCCTTGTACCATCACTACATGCCCTTGTATAAAGTCCCTCTCCAGCTTTCTTGAGGCCCCTTTCGATCCTGGAAGGCTGCTCTATGGTCTCCCCAAGGCCTTCTCCTCTCCAGGCTGTACAGCTCCAACCCTCTCAGCCTGTCATCACAGGACAGGTGCTCCAGCCCTCTGACCATGCTTGTGGCCCTCCTCCAGATTTGCTCCAAAAGGAGAATGTCCTTCTTATGCCAGGGGCCTGTTGTGGTTTAACCCAGCCTGTAACTGGGTTGCAGCTCAGACACCTGCCTACTCCCCGCTCACCATCCAGCCACCCTGGTGTGATAGGGAGGAGAATCACAAAAAAAGTTAAACCCCAGGGTTACAATTAGAACAGCTTAATAATTCAACAAATTCAAATAGTAACAACTACAACAAAAATAACTATATCTAAGCAGGGGGGAAAGGGGAAGAGAAAGGAAAAAAAATTAAACATATGTGATGCCAAATACAATGGCTCCCTGCCTGCTGACTGAGGCCCAGCCCATCTCCAGCAGTGTTAAGCCCCTCACATCCAACTCCCCCAGTTTATACACTGTCCATGACATTCTGTGGTATGGAATAACCCTGGAATAACCTGTCCTGGCTACGCCCCCCCCAGCTCCTTCTGCATCTCATGCCAGTAAAGCATGAAATACCAAGAAGTCATTGACTTAAAAGCACTGCCTAGCAATAACCAAAGCATCCATGTGTTATCAATGTTATTCTTGTACTAAACTGTACTGTACCAGCTACTAAGAAAAAAATCAACTCTATCACAGCTGAAACCAGGTCAGGCCCCTAAAGCTGGACACAGGTCTCCAGCTGGGGTCTCAAAAGAGCAGGGTAGAGGGAGAGAATCATCTCCCTCGCCCTGCTGGCCACAATGCTTTTGATGCAACCCAGGACATGGTTGGCTTTCTGGGCTGCAATCACACATTGCCAGGTCATGTTGAGATTCTTGCCAACCAACATTCCCCACATGCTTCTCCTCAGGGCTGCTCTCAATTCATCCTCTGCTCAGCCTGTACTTGTGCTTCAGGGATTGCCCTGATCCAGATGCAGGACCTTGGACTTGGCCTTGCTGAACTTCATGAGGTTCACAGTCCCACCTCTCAAGGTCCCTCTGGATGGAATCCCTTCCCTGCACCACACAGCTCAGTGTCATCAGCAAACCTGCTGAAGGTGTGCTCAATCCCACTGTCCATGTTCCTGACAAAGATAGCAAGCAGTGCTGGTCGCAATACCAAGGTCTGAGGAAAACAGTGTCAGTCAAGTGCCACGGGTTCATGTTGAGCAAAACATGTTGGGTGTCAGAAAGTAATCAGACTGCTTCAGGCTGATACAGAATTCAAGCAGAGATGAAAGTTTTAGAAGCACTGCTCGGGCTTCTTGGCCCATGACTGAGTGGAGGAGCTGCTGCTCACCCCTGTCCAGCAGACCTTGTACAAATGCCACCTGTCACCAAGAACTTAAGACCACTCTTCCCACACAAAGCTCGACCTAGCTAGTTCCAGGCTTCATTTCAGACTGCTCAGAGCAGCCCAGCTTCTCCATTTTTTTCTCAGACTTGACCTTTCATTTTAGTAAGTTTGCAGCTGACTCACCTCCTGATTCCTTCCCTGCTCTCTCAACCACAGGCTGCTCAACACCTGCCCTCGCTTCTTGTTCCAAAATTTTTCAACCCTCCTATTTCTGCCCAAGCAAATTAATGTTCCCAGTTACTTTTCAGGCCATCCCACTCTCTCTTCCTGCTCTTCAATTTCCATCTTGATCCCATCTCTGTCTGTGCTCAATCTTTATCTCCCAACTGTCAGTTTTCTTTCTGTCTCATCTCTGCATTTTTTCTTCAGCCTCAAATTCTATGAATAAGTTTGTGCATTTTCCTGCTCCAACCCTCCACACTTGAGTTACACTCCTTTATTGCTGGTCTTCAGGCTAGAGTCAAAGAAAGTATGGGATGCAAGGAAGAGGCAGCTCCATGCCCTCTCCACTCATTTGTAGCATAGCCCAACCATTACCTATTCACAGTTTCAGTCCTGCAGTCCTCAACTCTGCAGCAGTGACTCATTCTTAGTCTGACAAAGGTAAAGAGACTGTTTGCTCAGTCTGATCAGAACGATGCCAAGTATCTACAACATCTGTGATGTAAGACCTAGGGACAATCACAGCTACCAGCTTCTATTGGAAAGGAGAAAACCTGATGAAATGCATATTCTAACTATATTCAAAGGAACAGGATGGTGCTTTCATTTTTATATTCTACTAAAAGGTACAGAGACACTGCTTATTTAAGCAAAAATTGCCAGGTATTTTATGACTTTTCCCTTCACTCTGTTCTTGATTAAACTTATTGAAACTCTTGAAACTCTCCAGAATATACAGTAATACAAATTTACATGGAAAATTTTGGTCTTATAATTAGGTCTGAAAAAGTTACAAGAAACTAAAGAGTAGGTCCTTTAAATGAGTAGTCAGGGCATTCAGAGTAAGTGATGCTAATTCCAACCATAAACATGATCAGTCTTGATTAAAAATACATAGCGATTCCATTTTAAACACAGCAATTAATGGAAAGCTTGCCTAAAGTCAACCTGATTTAAATACTGCATGATTAAAGTCATTGTAAGAGCAGTAGCCAACAAGTGAAAGCTCTGACCATAAACTTAAAAGGATGACAAAAGAAAATATAAGTGTCCTTGATGAGTAATGCCTCCTCCATGATTTTACCAAAGAATGTAGCTTCACCCACATCATCTTAACAGCAAACACAGCCCTATGCTTGCTGCATATTTAAGAGCTGCAACAATGCAATCGTAAAAAACCTGCTCCTGGCTACAGCAGTTTTTCCCCCCAACACTCTTGCTTAATGCTTAGTACTTAGAAAGCATATGTACTTCACATTTTAAGTAGTCAGCCACCCCTCCTCTTGTTGCAGAGAGTAACCAGTGGAATCACAATACTGCGTCACTATCAAATTAAGTAGAAAATGTCTGTTAAGTGGAAATTCACAAAAATTGTGTAATTACTCTAAAATATAGCTGCTTGTGCTTTGGGACAAGTTTTCTTCACTACTACAGCTCCCCTTTAAGACAGATTTTCACATAGTGCCACATATCTGAAGTATCTTTAAAAAACATGTATCTCACAGTAATCTGTTCATGGCTTTGGTATCAGAGAAAGCTATTTGTGAAGCCTTTGAAACAAGTCAGATAATAGCACAGCATTCCCTCTACCCTTTACGTCCTACCAAAAAGGCAACTTATGTTGTTCAGCAAAACTGAACTGTGGTTCATTGGAAATATAATAGATTTTTAAATTTAAAAAAACTGTTTACAAGTCATTAAACTCAAGGTGAGCTGACCTATGTCTGCTTGAAAAATCATTGAGTTCAAGCCTAATTAGTCCTTTGTCTTCCATCAGTTTTATTCCTAGAAAAAGTTTCTGTTTCATCTGTAGCACTTGCCCAAAGCCAAGCTCCACTTATGGTAGAACTCACAGTGAGCACACACTTGAAATGGCAGTATTTCTGGTAGGGAGCATTACTGTGAACCCTTCAGTTGAACAACAAGCCGAGTTTCTGCACCTGCCTTTATAATGGAAACCCTTTCAAACATACCAGCAGTTGCTGTATTCCAAGAATCCTTACAAGTGAAATAAAAATATTTGAGCAAGATGGTCAAGAATTCTATACGAATCTAGAGACACCACATAAGCACTCTATGAAGGGCTGACCATTGTGGTGAAGTCTGAAGTTCAAAGACGTCTAATGAAGACCTCTGAATACCAGCACCAGACATTCAACACAAAACACTGACGCAGTCAATTTTTTTTCCAATTTTGTTTCAAAATACTCCGAAATGCTAAACCTGAATCAAGAATATAGCGTAACAGTACTAAGTAAGGCAAAGCAAAATTAATCAAGGGGCTAAAAGCGGTTCCTGTTGGCTCTTTCAATATGATGCAAACATTAATACATTTAAGAAAAGTACATAAGAGAGAACCAGCTAGCCTTTGATGGGGGTGGGAGAGGGGGGTGTCAAAAATCAAGCCATTCGTGGAAAAGGTAAGAAAAAAGCTGAAGTGTACTGCTTCGCTCTGGTACCAAAATTTCCTAAGTTAATCTGCTGAATAAGGAAGCATGATGTTTGTGCCAGTAATCTGCACCAGACTGACAGCTGATGACTCCCTATTTCCAGAGGTTTAAAAAAAAATTCCAAAGTTCAGTGCCAACAGCACTCCCCATAAGCATTCTTCAGATCTCTTATCCACAGGAGCTGCATGTAGCATGCTTGCCACTACATGAGCACACAACTGAAAAAAAGATTCAGATTCATATTCTACTCATTAGTCAAAACAGCTAACTGGTAAAAAATATTCACAGAGTTTCTGTATCACATTATTTTGCTGTTTCTTTGAGCTATATAGCTATGGTTTAAATGAATTACAAATAAGAGCTGTACTCCCCTGCATTGTCAACATTGTGGTGAAGTTAGTTTCCTGACGTTAACATTTGTCTACATCAGTTAAGTGAAAATATTCTCTATTCTTGCTATGACAGCAGCTATTTTACTGTGGTGACCAAAAGCCTTCCCCAGAGCTCTACGTCAATGATAGCTTCATACCTTAAACTTACAATCAAGGAATATGTTCATTTACTAATAAAACCCAACTGCATGTAAGCAGTTATGTTTCTTACTACAGTTCTGATGAAAAAAGTGATTTATGGAAAATATTTTCTCATTCAGGAAGAGAATCCTTTGTGGCAAGTCACAGGCAGGCACTGGCCTCCTCTACATCAACAAGACATTTCTCAGATAATAGTTATGTAAAATACTAAGATATACTCTACGTCTGGCTGCTTAGCAATTATCAAAACAGAATGGTTTGTATCATCTTGGAGAATATTCAGAAAAGATCGGCTATTTAACCTAGAATACCAAAGTCTGTATACCCCCTACTTATTTCTTATGCCTCTGCTGCAAAATTTCACCACATCTTATTAGGAAAAGAGAACTGGGCAACAAAGCTCACAGTTGTTTCTTTTCCTGCTGTTTTTAAATAAAACAATACATTAATACAAGACCACATCAGAAATAACCAAGTAATTTTCATTGTTAAAGGTAAATTAGTAAAATCACATTTACTGCAATAAATCCAACCTATTTTTCAGCTGAAATGCTTGATAAAATTCTGCTTCCAAAAAAAGCAAGTTATCTTGCAGTTTTCATTCCTACATCTGAAGTGCTCAACAGCAATCTCACACTAATTCTCCAGATTTTACATTTTTTACAACATCTATAGACTGACTCAACAGCTCAGACCCATTATAGGCATAGTTTGATAATAATTTCTTTCAATAATAATGCCAAATTAATTAGCAAGCACCTCTCCTTACCTCTCTCTAAAAACCCGCAGTAATGGATAATATTCAGTAGCTCTTGAGGCACACGCCTCCAAGAGTTGAGTATCCTTCCTTAAGGATCTCTCTATTTGAGTCAGACAGAGGAAAACAAGCACACTTTTAAAGACCCCAGTAACAAAGCATGTCTTTTTCTGTAAGAATCTTCTAAATTCAAAAGTAGCCAAGAAGCTACTAACCTACCCTCCCCTTGCTTAAAAGATGATTCTATGATTTAAGACAAAATGAGATATTTTCATTGTCATAGTTTCATCCATTTGATTTCAGTCTTACCTCCATACCAATAACAGCACTTTGACTGAGGCAAGAGCACACTATGGCACAGGAAAAGTAACCAAATTTTCACTACAATGCACCCTCATGAGGCCATGCCCAGAGATATCCTCCATTAGATATGACTCCCCTACTGGTTTCGTGCAGCCTTCTCATGCCAGAAAGTAAAGCCCAATGTTATTTTGTTCTGCCTGTTAAAAATAATCAAGCAGAAGCACTCTATTACACTCTGACAGTTTCCCACAGTTGGTGTGCTTCTAGCCTGAACTTCAGGGCTGCACACTATCTGATAGTTTTCCCTCAGGATCCCTGCTTAAACTAACGTAAAGTCCCATCAAGCACTCAACAGCACATCTAACTGGAGATCCTCTGGTTTGAAATTATGATTTCTGGAGTCTTTTAAAACTGCATCTTCCTGTTGGCTGTACACCAGATGTCTACTGTATCTGCAGACTATAAAATGTCTCAAAAGGAACTATGTTAAATTAAAATTGACAATTTGTCTTTGAACTACCTGAAATTAAACACGGCAGTTTTACTAGATTTTCCTGCCCTGAGGAAAAGAGCAAAAGGAACAAAGGCAGAAATTCCAACACACCTCAACCAAATGACCTGCCAAACACAGTGAAAGTTAACTACTTTGGGACATACTCCCTCCTTAACTATTTCTGTAATTTACAGTGCTATTTTCTATCTGTTTGTCAGTAACATTAGAGTGAAAAAAAAATGTTATGCCATCATTTGCACAAGTTAACGACCAACATGAAGACATTTTAGGGTACAAGAAAGAAGATGCTACTATCAACAACCTAAGCTAGGAGCAGAGACAAGAACTGAGAAAATATTTAAACTGCACTTACTACAAAGTCAGAATAAACTGTACTATTTCAATTGGAATGGACCAGCAACAATCACCTAGACCAACTGCCTAGCTAATTGGGGGTTGATCAAAAGCTAAAGCATGTTAAGGGCATTGTCCAAATGCCTCAAACACTGGCAGACTTCGGTCATCGATCACCTCACCAGGAACCCTGTTTGAGCAGTGTTTGAGTATTTCAGGTGTTGTCATTCTTATAAGAAAACTTAGCTCAACAGAGAGAGACAACGGGGAATTTCATTAGACTTTTAAAAAAGAGCAGACTTCATGAGATTAGTACATACCTTTTGTCTGTTGAGTCTCCTGGGGCTTTCTCTCTCTAGGTTCTAGAGGCTCAGTTTCAGATCGCAATTCTGTAGATTGCTTTCTTTCAAAACTGAAGTCTGGAAGTCGTGGAGCTTGAGGTCTAGTTTTTCTTGCAGGATTCAGGAAGAAGCAGTAGGCACATCTAAATGCTACACAAAGCACACCCAGTAAGCAGCCTCACTAATTAACTTCACATTTCACCTTTATTTACCTTAATGTGAATTAACTTCACATTTCACTTTATTTACCTTTTATTTATTTCACACTATCTTCTGATGGTCCAAAACACTAAAAACAGAGTTAACTAAGTGACTATCAGTACCAGAGAGCACCTCCACCAAATTTACACAAGCTGTTCTACACAGGTCCTTTTCTAAATTGAGCAGACACATGCTTTATTTGCTTTTTACAAACTTGCTTACGTTCAGCTCTGCTGCACTGCGTACTGCCCAACACTGAAAGATTTGACCACAATGAACAAAATAATGCAATTCAGTAGTACCAGATGTTGCCACATGGTGTTCTATTCTTTCCTACAAAAGAATTACGTTGGCAGATGATTTTTTTTCCCCTCCCCTTAAAGATGCCACTTTCCTCAGACTCTGAGTAAGGAGATGTTAGGAATTCCACAAGGTATGTCTCACTCTGCTTTTTGAGGAGCATTCTGCTCCAGTGGTGCTTAATTAAGAAAGAGCAGTTTTGTTTCACAGAAGTACAGGATACCATTTAATACTTAAATAACTATTTTTGTCCTCCCCAATCTCACCAAGACCAGTGGGGAAGCGGCAATTTCTGGTACAGTGGAATTGTGAACTCATGTGAACTAAAATGACATATAGACTACATATCTTTGGTTTCATAGGAAACATTTCGTTTATTCTTACAGTGCAGTATGTTTACTCATAAAATTAAACAAAACAAAATGAAATAAAAGATTTATCTAAGAAACCCTAGTTTCTTAAGCATCAGGCTTACACTTGTGGTAGAAAGCAGGCAAAATACAACATCTGTGTTCAATAAAGAGCTGTGTCTGTCTTAAGTTATTGTCAGCCATAAATTCACGTATAGGCCCCTAGGGCTTGTTCCCACTCTTTTTCCGATACGTCCCCAAGATCTTCTTGCCAAAGGAAAATTTAGTTTAAGTTCTGGTAAAAGAGGCACACTTTAATGTCAGATAGTTTCTCAACATAAAACCCTTCTGAGAACCATTCATAGCCAGTAGCAATGTTCAGGGATGTATTGGAGGAAGCTTATTTCTACTGAATAGTTTTCTACACATAAAATCCATGACCTGAAGGTTGCAATAAAGTACTTCTCTAAGTCTTGAAGTAAATCTTAAGATACAGAGTAGTAAGTTAGCGCAAAATATTCCCACATTAAGTAGTACTTCACAATGTCAGTTAAGTACTTAGCTGCAACCAAAATGAAGTATGATGCATGTTTGTTATGAAACATAAGCCAAGTAATAAGAGTCTAAAAAAGATTAGCTCTTACCTATATATTCAAACTCCTCCTTCAAAGCCATACCATTGTGAGAAAAACATTGCTGACATATAAGAGCATACCTAGAAAACATGAATAATACATAATTACATACCTTTAAGTAAAAACACACTGAAGGAAGATGTATTTCACCTTACATATTGACTAATACCTTAGATCTTTTCTTCTAAAAGGTGATTTCCACAATGAAATTATAACCCTTGAAAGAAAACTAAATCTGTAGATCAAATAAGACTTTTTGAAGCTGGTTTAACCACAGTGAAATACTCGCAGCTACACTTTAAATCACGGTTCAACATATTTTTAATATCATCAGTGTCAGAAAACAACATTCAAATTAAGCTTTTGTTTCATTAGACTACAGCTGATACGAGAAGTAACCATAGTTAACGTGTTAAGTTCTGATATGTTTGGACAGTTCTGAAGGCAATCTGAAAGGCATTTATAACAGATATAAAGCTGAAGTGCTGAGGCAATTGATTTCATTTTTTTTATTCCAAAATTTAAAGTCATTCACCCACTTGAGTACAGATTTTTCTTTTTATCACATGGCTAATACAACTCAGAACAGAGGTTAGTTTTGCCCAAATGTTACCAGTTTCCCTGCAAAGAGATTTCAAGTGAAGCATTGAGAAAGAGCCATTATTTAATTATGAAAATCTTGGACAAGTTCATTTGCAATTCTTTTAACCTTGCCATGTCTGGCTTAAACAAAAACATTGAGAAACTACCTTTCCCCTAAGCGTTCAGGTATTTCTTAAAGAACATTTTACCTGTTCTGCGGACCATCACCAACCAAATATTCAATAACTCTATCCACAACTCCTCTTTCTCGAGGAAGAACAGGTCTTGCCAAAGGAGGGCCTGGAGGATGAAGACCTAGAAGACATGAATTATACCAAAATTATTTTCCACTGTATTATTACATATAATATTTTACTGTGTTTGCTACTGTAACAAAATAATCTACTTAATATACATGGACATATTTCTTAGTCCACTAGGAAAGCTGTAAGATTCTGCAACCCACAATAGTTACAAATTCCTCTTCTGCTCCTTTAGCTTACAATTTTATTAAATCACTCCATTTTTACACCTTGGACATGTAATTAAATGTCTAATTTCTAAAGAACTTAATGTATCAATAGTATTCAATGATTATTAACAAATAGAGTCTTTTTAAGAAAGAACAACTTAGTTAAGTTCTCTTCATATACCCTCAATTCGGTAAATTTACACTTCTAGTTTACACCAACAAATCTGGCAAAATCAATGACAACAGCAGAACTAGAGACCAGGACAACCGGGTATCCTTGAAGGTGTCCTGTCCATGGCATGAGGGTTTCAAATAGATTATCTTTCAGATCCCTTAAAATCCAAACCATTCTATGATTTTATGAAGCTGTCACCACTGAAACACCCCCTGGTTTCTGTGTAATTACTATAGCACATGAGCATGCCCTCAGTGTGCATTCAGTCTGTACATTAAACCCGTCCAGCCGTTTGTCATTCTGGCAATCCCGCATTTAATGACAAGTAGGATACTTTCAGATTTATGCTTAGTCAAAGAAGCCAGAAGGCCACTATAAACATACTATTTTTCCCACGTATTTAACAAACTACTATCAAAATGAAACTCCTTAACGAACAGGTAAGAGCAATGGTTGGTACTTTTTCACCTCTACATACAGCAGTTAAACTAGAACAATGGCACAAGTTTCTCTTTCCGCAAAGTTTTAAAACATCTGGTCCATTGTACAAGACCACTGCAAACTATAAATTTCCATTCATATAGCTTTGAGTTCTTAGTCTACTTTCTCTTGCAGCCTTAAAACAGAATAAGCTAGGCCTAAGGTAAGAAACTCAGGTCGGAATCGTTCCAATGCAACCATTCAAATAACTAAGTATGGAGAGGAAACATTTTACATTTAAGCGCCGGAAGTATTATGTTACAGTACATTCAACATACAGCTCTGAGTGTAAGATAATGCAGTATTTGGGGGAAGAGAGTGGGAGACTTGAAATCTATTCAAAGTCCACAAAACAAACAAACAAAATAAACAATGTTTGAGTAGGACAACGAACCAGTCTTTCAGAACTCTCAAACTGGGACAAAAATGGTCAGCTTCAAGCCACTTCAAGACAAAATTGTGACCCCTTACAAATAAGACTTGGTTTAAACCAATGACAAAATTACTTGTAAAAATGCAAAAGTCCTATACAAGCTCAAGATAGCTAAGAAGGTGAGACAGAAAAAAAATCACCTAGTATTAGCAGGTTTCATACTGAGATGAGCATAAGGTAACCTGAATCCCTGCAAGAACTAAGTATATATAATTCATATTAAATGAATTATAATACTGAAGGTGCAAAAAGTTCTGGCTTGTAGCTGTTCTCACTACATCCAGTAAAAACAAATATAGAAACAGCTTGGCTTAAAATAAAGGCCTTTAGTGACTACAGAAGTCAGTCTACAACTCTCTTTTCAATTTGCTCTATGGCTTCCAGTGTTTTTCTTGAGATATGTTTCACAGAATCTCCCATAACAACCAATAAACAAAGAGGAAGTTAAAGGGTAAAACAAACTAAAATCACTGTCTCAATATGCAACACAGTAAAACAGATTAAACACACTGTCTAAAAATGCAAAACAGGATTTCTTAAAAATCCAAACAAAGGACAACTAACAGAGTATAGTTTGTTAGTATATTGAACTACTTCAGAAGGACATTTAATTGAAAGATATTGTGTTAAAAACAGTTGACTTCAAGGTTTTCAGAATGGCTCAGATTTAGCTTTCTTATAGCAACTTAGCCAGGGACAGCATCAGGACATGCACAGTCATAGCTTCCAGCACTCTGATAAACATACACATAGAAGTAACACGTACCTCTTAAGCAGAGTATTCATAGAATATAATGAGTTGGAAGGGACCCATCAGCATCATCGAGTCCAACTCCTGGCCCTGCAAAGGGCACCCCAAAAATCACACTATGTGCCTGAGAGTGCTGTCCAAATGCTTCTTGAACTCTGTCAGGCTTGGTGCTATGACCACTTCCCTGGGGAGCCCATGCCAGTGTTCTGGGTGAAAAACCTTTCCCTGATACCCAACCTACACCTCCCTGACTCAGCTTCACGCCATTTCCTTGAGCCCTGCCACTGGTCACCAGAGTGAAGAGATCAGTGCCTGTCCCTCTGCTTCCCCTCACGAGGATGTTGAAGACCACAGTGAGGTCTCCCCTCAGTCTCCTCTTCTTCAGGCTGAAAGAATCAAGTATCTCAGCCACTCCTCATAAATCTTCACCTCCAAACCAGGAGGCAAAGACAACACAGCATGTCTTACTATTCAGTAACCTGATCCAAGATGGGCTTCATGTTTAAACATAGCATTAAAAGTAATTGTGAGCAAATTACCATTTCAAGCCTCCTACCTTTTAATCTTCACAGGTAGAAGCAACAAAGGAAAAAGTAACTAAGGGCAGAATGCACTACATTGTGGTAAACCTCACGCTCAATGCCACATACAAATAACCTCCATCCTCTATGGCAAACATCAAACATTGTAGGAATCAAATATTTTCAGCAGTGCCCTCTTGTAGTGCTACACATAGAACAAGACTAATCTTGACATTAAGGCTGCACTATTTCTAACAGCACAGTCTTTCAAGACCCATCTTGTCAATATTGGATATTTGACCTAAATGGACTGTCCTAATCTTTAGGAGCACAAGAAAATTTGTTCAGAAAATACTGCAATTTACAACCCATCACTTAAGTACAAAAAAGTTCCATACTCAATATAAATGTTTTTAAAATTTTTTAAATTTTCACTGACAAGAGAAATGAATTCAGGAGATAACAGTGAATGCATTTCCAAGTTACCCCTGTAGTCTGTCCTCAAACAGGAGCCTAGACCAAGAAAACCCTCACAGCAGCAAGACAGAACAAATTCAGTGCAATATAAACTAGATTCTGCTAAAGCTGTCCAAAGTAGAGGTTAGGCAAAATTCATTTCCTAGAGCTTCACAAAAACCTGAAAGATCCAATACTTCCATCAAAAAAAGGCACTGATATAAACTGCAGTAAAATTAAAGCTCTAGAATAACTTTATGAATACCTGGTTTACACTCAAATGTTTACTTAGGCCTTTATTCAACAGACCAAGTTTTCATATGACTTGTAAATCACCAATATATGAAGTTTCTAAAAGTCAATATACAAGGTAAAAATTCAATAAAGTTACCTAGAGTGAAACATCACAACACATTCCAACAATAACTTCAATTACCTGCCTACTAATAACTCAAACCAACCATCTCGGTTCTCATGCTGTTATGGACACCAGTAATTAATATAAACATCAAAAGCAATCATTGTAGAAAGACTGGTCATTTTTGCAAAGCTTGGCAAACTCTCAACTACCTGCTGGTTATTAATTTTCAAACATATGGGAGCTCTGTGGTAATACATGTTAAATTGATTCTCCCCTACAAAATATAGTATAATGAAAATGAATTATTAATCTTCTGTAAAATAGAGATAATTAAGGCTTTTCATATTTGTTGCAGGCCATGCATAAACTTAGATGCAATATTGTTCTTATAGATACTAAATTTAAGTACTTTTCACTACAGCTACATGACTGAGATTTCATATGCCTGCAAGGTTTGGAGAAATTCAAGAAAAAAGAGGACTTCCATATTAACTGACAACTGCAGTGGCTCCCACTGTTATTCATGGCAAAGTAACGCGTTTGGTCAAAATACCAGTTACTAGTGGGGGAAAAAGTGCCTGTAAGGCATTATCACAAAAACTACATTAAAAATTTTAAATCCAAGCTTGTCCTTTCAAGCAAGTCAGTTACTTTATTTTCCTTCTTCCTCTAAAACATTTATGCAGTACAGGCTGAATTTCATCCAGCTTATTCAGTGTGCCTGAATCTTCCCCAAAGAATAAAGCTATTATACGGCTGATATTTTATTATACAGTCAGCTTCCTTAAAAAGAAGCATGCAATTTTAAACTCATTATGGAATTTTTGGTAATCAGATATCAGTGAATGTGGTTTGCAACCAAATGACCAATTCCCTGGTGCAAGGAGCTAATTTTTGGTACTTCAAGATAATCAAGACTTACTAATAACTTGCCTTTGCAGTTCACTTCAGGGATAAAAACAAATTCAGCAGTTTCATAACACAGGTAAAGAATTACTAACAACAAATAAGGCTTAATGGATCTACAGAGAAGGGAGATCACAGCTTTCCATGACAAGTTTATTCCACTACACTAAACAACAGGAAAAGGCATTTTAACATTCAGCTTCCCAAGATCTTCCAGAGCAGGTGTCAATATATTATCTACAGCTCTACTTTTCGATTGTACCATGGAAATTAGTAAGGAAGGAGATACAGTTGGTAATACTTAAATAGCTTAAGTAAAAATCAAGAACACAGGGCAGAGAAAAATATTCTTGATCCCTGTATATAGAGCAAATAACAACTCCACATTACACTGGTGCTCATGAGATTCTTGGCAAGTTGTACCCCTTCTATTTTCAAGACAGCATTTCATATCCTTTCTTGCCTTGTGACCCAACTTGTCAAACATCCCACGAAGAATGAAAGGCCTGGCACAAAACCTACACATAGCTTTACCATCCATGAGGAAAATGAGAACGGTGCTTCCCACCCAAAACTCTCAAATTTTGCAATCCTTCCAATGCCATTTAGTTCACATTCTATTTTTTAAAAGTCCATCCCATCTGAACACCAAGTAAGAAATCAAGAGGAAAAACATTTTCAGGATACAAAACCAAGTTTTAAGGACTACTCATTCCTACCAGATTTCAACCTGTTGCTAAACTTTGAACTCTTGTACCAAAATAACAATGCCATTTTTAGTATTCAGCTACAACACAGACAAGTTTTCTGTTGTAGGTATTCCACACTTTAATCTATGAGTATAGGCTGCATGACTACACCTTCTAGAGTAAAAATTTAAATAAATGTCAAGATGCATGATAAGAAAAATATGTGCAGGGTTTAGTGAGAAGCATGAATGTATTCTGAAAGTGTTCTCCTCTGTACCTGATTTATACAAGCATAGAGCTCTTCTAAACTAAGAACATAAAAAGGTATGCTATATTGTTGACTACAGAATACTGCAAAGTTTTATTGCCATTTAAACAAAGAAGCCATAACAGTTAAATGAGCTCAGGCAATAGGTTTCAGCATCAAAAGGTGCCAGCTGTAAAGAGTTATGGCTAATTGAATATGGAACTCCTGCTTAATCAGATAACTGCTCTGCTATTTCCAAATGAAATGCCATTTCCATACTGTCTGAAAATGGCCTATTTTATTGGTAACCAGAGAAAACAATATAAACTGTAAATAACATTAAGTGCTGTGTTTACCCATTCCAGGCACTGGAGTAGCAGGGGATCCAGGGCGTCTTGGTAAAACATTTGATTGCAAGGATGGCACAGCAGTTCTTTCCGGGAGCCCGCTCAGAGCTGGTGCCTCTCTCTGCAGATTCGGAGATGCTGGAAGCGGGGACTTTGGAGAGCCTTGTTTAGGAGTCGCAGGTAGGGGCGTAGAAGCATTTCTTTGAGCTGCAGTCCTCTGACGAATTTCTGACAAGAACATGTACACATGTACACAAGAACATGAATTTAGTATCTAGTATTATAGGAGAGATATTAGTAAAAGTACATTAACATCGTTATACCGATTAACAAATTACAGAATCAAACAAAACCAGGAAGGTCTAAAACTAAACACCGTCAGCCGAGCATGTCATAAAAGTAAATACCATGCAGAAGTAAATACCACACAGAATACTATATTTCAATAGCAATTATTATAACTGTTAAATACTTTGGGCAAAATTCTTCTAGAAGGTAATTAGAGAACAGAATCATAAAGTAACTGCTAAGGCAGAACATTGGACATACGAACAGCTAGACTCAAACCACAATGCACAGAATTGACCACTTTTTACTCCATGGCTTAAAAAATGCTTTCAAGTATTTAGCTTTCCATGGGACCAAAACTACTCAGTCAGTACCTAAAATGCCCAGGCTAAGTGCCCAGACTTATTAAAAAAAAAAATCAGATTGGATAAATGAAACAATTCTAAAAACAGAAGAAAAGGAAATGCTTCTTTCAGATAATGTAGTTTCACTCACTTGTTTCAGTAACCCTGCCATCAAACCACGTGCATGGATTCTCACAAAGCAAGAATGGGCTCTGCTGGAACACGTCCCTACTTTTACATCTTCTCACACCACTATCAGTTACTATTAAATCACTATCATGAAAAACTTAATATATTTCCTCAGTGTTTCTTACCTGAAGCCAAATATCACCAGAGTAATATACTATGGTTCGAATGTTGTAATAGTCATGCAAGCCTGACGTTCACACACTATTGCAACAAATCAAACTGAAATGTAACCATTGCTTCAGGTCTGCAGATATTTACACGGTTAAAAAGTAGCATCTTAGTCTCTAAAAGGGACACCCCAGTAACACTCACACGTAAGGCTGTAATACTCTACAGTTAGTGTATAGCACCCACGTCACTCTGAACAAGCTTGCATGTCTTCCTTCACAGCAAATGGAATTTAACACTACATTTGGACTTTAAAATCATTTCCACGAGTCTCAAGATTAGAGAGATTTTATCTGCTGACTTTGTGTCAGGCTGGAAGAGTTTAAATGCTTAGCAGGCAGTTTATAGGTCCACTGGCAACCAGCCACTGGAAGATGGGTGTGCTGAGTCTGAAGGAACGATCCCTGTCCCCAAAAGTACAATACTACCACGCCAGGCTCCTGCTTTGGGTGGAGGAGGGGAGCATGCTCCATCAGCTCGCACTAGCTAAGAAAGAGCTGCTATCACTGAAGTACTAGGTCAAACATAACAGTTCTGTGGGAAAACAGCCAATCTAGTGCCATGGAAATTGCAACATACATAGGTTATGGTCTTGCCTACTTATCTGTACATATAAACAAGATTAATACACAACAGAAGAAAGAATTAAAAATTCTTTGGTATCACCACTTTAAAAACTACAAGTTAAAAAACGACAGTCTTACTAAAAATCCATCTAGTTCAGTTTCCTACAAAGCAGAACAAATTACTACTTTTCCCCTGCCACACCTTCATGTGCATGGCTGCATTTACTTCACATAACTTCATCATCCAAATTACATCACCCAATGAGTCTGAAGGTTCTGTATCTTAACTTGGTTTTAACAAGTATGTTTGCCCCCTCACTATTTAAGATGTTCAGAATCTGGAAACAAGGATTAATTGGTGAGGTAGTTGCAGAAATTCCATTAACATTTCCTTGGTGACTTGCTTCTGGTTTGAAAACTGCTCCTGTGTTGTGAGTTTTATCTGAAGTAAGAATCCATTTATGATGAACCTCCCCACGAACATGTCTTCAAGAGCTTTTTGTGAGAGACATTAGCAGTAACCTTTCAAGTTTTACTACACTAGGATAACTGCATTCTCTCTACGCATCTGACCAACAGGCATGACCCATCTCCAAATACAAAATATTGATTAAAACCCATGATTTATTTAACCATTATAGTCAAGTTTGTGTTACAGTTTCCAGTCATATGTTAGTTTCAAAAATTAGGCTACGAGGTATGCAATTTCTCAAGTCTTCTCAGGTCCACATATGTACAAAAAATGAGTGATAAAGCCTAATTCCACTTGTTCCAAGATAATTTAAAACATCTATTAAAAGATATCTTAATCCACTCTTTTTTCATTACGAAACCCTCTTTATTGTTTTACATATAAAAATGCCAAAGACCATGACTGTAATTTCTACATATGGATGTTACTTTCAAATTTTGAAGGTTGTCTTTCTAGATCATGTAGTTTAAGCATATTAATTTTAATTGCTTAAGAGGTCTGACTCTGTTTCAATAGGTCATTTAGGTCGACATTAGGTTCACATTTATTCTGAACCCATAATACACTATTTCTAAGCAATTTCCATGCTGCCTGCAAGAGCTTTACCCATTTTGCCTGTTCTTTCTGAAGGGTCATTTTTGGCAAGTCTTCTTTAAACGACTTTCAATTTAAAAGATACTGCTACTTTAATGACTTTTTCCCCATATTTTTGTTCCTATAAAGATGCTGAACCAGTACTTTACAGTCAGTATTAGAGAGATGTGCTTCAGTAGTTTTAGTCTCATTACAGAGTTAAGAATGCAAGACTCATTGATAGTTTCCACAAAATATCAGGTTATGCACAATGCCTTTTTTTTTCCCCCTTCACTTAAAAGTTCACTTGGCTTTCACTCTATTCTGTGATTCATACCTAAGAGAACTTGCCAACACTCTGCTGCTCCCCAAGGAAGAGAAGTCACCAGAACTTGCACTATGACAAAGTGAGAAACACTCTCCTTGGCAAGACCAACAGCCCATCCATTCCAGTATTTTCCTTTCATAGGGTGGCTGTAGATGTTATTCAGTGACAACACACAAACCTGAATTTCTGATGCTTACATTCCTGATACCATCCCCAGGATCCATAAATGCATTGTCATGGACATAGAGAGAATAGCCCTGTCTCATCATCTTGGTATCACATATGGACCCTTTACCCATGAACTCCCCTAATTCCTTTTAAATCTGCTGTGCACTTCCACAGTAACAGCCCTAATACTCTTCTGAAATAATTGAATATGATCTATATACTTCTCAAATTGCCTTAAGATGCAATGCGTTAAAAATGAGCCTCTTGCAAAGTTCCAGATTTCTGTAATTCCAAGTTGCACAGCTTAGCTAAGAAACATGTCCATTGACATCAACACTAACACAATATACAGCTACTGCTGATGTAGTTCTAATGAAGTTTTGCAATTTTCCAAGGATCTTCTTCAGTAACAGTATTTGTGTATCCAAAAGTCAACTGCATGAAGACAGATAAATAGCTTAAAAATAGAACTTTTATTCTCCAAACACGCTACAGTTCAAATTCTGGCACTGGACAATTCACACATACAAGCAGACACATTACTTAAGAGGTATCTACTCAAGTGATGATTCAGTATGAGCTCTTAAAGACTATTACAACACTGCAGTGGTGAGGCAGCGACATCTTTCATGTTTACAAGCATAACTATTTTATTTTTCCCTCACTTCAAAACACCTTGACTTTTGTAGAGAAGAATACATTATTTTTATAGAGCTACAGTACACTGCAGGTCAGTAGACAGTTTACGTAACTTGTTGGCTTTAGTATCAAAGACCAACCAAGCATTTTCTTTCTTCCTCCTCGTGCCCGTATCCATCCCACAGCCTGCAACCATCTTTTATTGCATTACTTTTAATTCAGGTCACAGAGTGATCTCATTTACAATTCACCCCTGCTAACAGTCCTATTAGCAAAATGAAAAAAGCAGGTATCAACAACAGGATATTGTTGATAAATATTTCACTGCAAATATATACTTACCCTATTTTTCTCTATGGCCAAAGTACTGAATAAGTATATATTCATTAACTGTACCCCTCAAAACATTTCTGAACAGATAAAATTGCACTGAAATGTACAAGTTCCTTTCCTTCTGGATTTCCTGATGGTTTTTTATGCCAAACACAAGACTGACCTAAATGATCTGTTAAAACTACCATTACTTATTTAAACAGTACATGTCAAAACCACAAAAACTGCAAAAAGAGCTAAATACACAAGAAACTTGAGGCACTATCAGTTGTTTTTCTGAGAACCAATTATTACACAATACTGATTAAACCTTGGTACCAATTAGTATGATGTGCAAGCTTTCATTTCAACCAGTAAGTCAAAAACATACAAACTAACTAACCTTTCATCAGCTGACTCACACACAACATTGTCCAACTTGATTATATATCGGTCATTATTTACCCTCTTTTCAAAAAGACCCAATTACAGAGCTCAAGAAAATGAGTCCTGTTGCTCAGCTAGCGTGTGTCCAAAGTGAGCAAAAAGAAGATCAAGGAAGTTTTAATGTTAACTTGCTATATTTTATTATTCCAAACCACTCTAATTCTACCACACGCTACATGCACCAAATTATACCACAACCACATAAAGGTGTCATCTAGTTACATTAAGTTATATACTGCACAGAACAGAAGCTAATACTCATTTTGGGCAGATATTTAACGTGAACAGCAATAAGCTAGTAGGTTTTTTGATAGCTAAAAATGGAAATCATTACTGCATATAACAAGTTATTTGGAAATTAAGTCTCCATAATTTCACAGGCCAAAGGCAAACACAGCATGTCCCTCTTGAACTACAACACACCTCCAAAATAGAATAGACTGACTAACCACTTAGATGGGGACAAAAAGCTGCACCAAGTCCAAATCAATGCATTAGAGAACAGATAGGAAAAAAGAAAATAAAATTGTGCTGTATATGAACAAAGTTACATTGAGTCATAGAATCATTTAGGTTGGAAAAGACCCTTAAGATCATAAAATCCAACTATAAGCCATGACAACTTACAAAATTTATTTTCCAACATCCTTTCCAAAGCTAAACCGCACTTTTATTCAGGTTCAAGCAAGAATGCCTACACACCCCAAAAAGCTGAACCTGTTTGAAAGAGAACTGTACATTTTCTCAGTTGTGTCCCCACTTAGAGGCTATTGGTTCACACCATGACAGTCTCGGAGAATACTCTTTGCAACTGAAACTGTACTAAAAGATTCCTTCCACCAAGCCCATGAGACCAGTTTACAGCTATCTCTAAATAAAACGTTCTAAGCACAGATAGCAGGGGCAAACTCCTCAGCAACAACTGTTTCACAAATCTACTTATACCACACTTACTAACATAGACCACAGCCTACAGTGACTGGCTCTCAGAAATAATTCTAACTCTCTCAGAGCCTCTCCCTCCCAGCCCTTCTATTAACAGTCAAGACACAATCAACACAGCACAGCATATGCTGGATCCAACTAATCTGCTTTTGACTGACCCTGGATCAAACCTAGGAGCACTATGCTTTGAAAACCCAAACATACACAAGACTAATTAATAGAGACTGACCAACTCACTTCTCAGCACTGCTCGTTACACAGCCTGGGTAGAGGGGAAGAGATCAGTCATGAACCTCCGAAGGAGTTTCAAAACTGCTGCTGATCTCTCTTAATAAAGTCAGAGCGACTAAAGACTTAACACTGTCTAATTTATAGCTAATTATCTGTAGATTTCTAAATAGAAACACACATTTCCAGGCAGTTTCATCCCCTGGTCAGTGTTACTTGCATTCTGTAAACGGATCTGTCACCCTACTACTGGACTACTGGAGTGATTTCTAACACAGCTCAAGAAGGACGAATTTTATAGAGTTAAAAAAAGCCAACAACAGATTACCTATACATTACAGGTATAACAGAAAATTCTTGGCAACCATCTATGAGCTATATGAAGGCAGAGAACAGAATAGGGTGTCAGAATGGCCCTTCAGCCTGAACAAAGCTATGAATGCTGCAGAAATGGAATGATGAGACAGACAGGTAAGGAGCAAACTTGAAAAAAAGCTGTTGTGCCTAAGATACCAGAAGAGATTAAAGCTTCACTATTGAGGTACTGCACTGCAACTATTCATGGTCAATGTCAACAAGTAAGGATAGTTTTAAAACATTTTCATGGCAATTTGAAGCTAAGCAAGAAGAACAAAACAGCAAATGTGATGATGCAGCTTATGAACACCTCTGTCAGTAAACCCAGCTGCTCTGCACCCAACAAAATGAGTACTCCAAGACTGCGAAACGGTAAAAATAGAAGTTTGGTTACCCACAAGAATTAAACACAAAGCTGACAATTCTATTAATAAATTCTGAAGCAATCTGTCTATTTTACAAAAAATTATGCATATCTGATTCTGCAGTTTATTTTGAGCATCAGCCCTTTCAGGTTATAACAGCAAGTTAACGACAAAGATCTGTCTTAAAGCGCGAGTACAGTCCTCAGTATTATAATACGAGGCAGCCTTTCTACTGTGTTCCTATAAGCATTTTCAGTTTAACTAGAGCATATTACACTCAACTTTAATAAAAATTAACAGTAGTTTGTTCACATAAATATTTGCATAAATATCATATTTTTAATGTAAGCATTCTACTGTGTGTGAAATCTTTCCAGTTTTGAAACTTGTGTGGGTAATCTAGAAACAAGGCTTCCTTGAAACACATTCAAGTTTTTCCTGTTTTATTATTTTATTCAATAGCACCTTTAAACGGAACATTGTAAACCAGTAAAGAACTGTCCATTCTTTGCAACTAGAAAGTAGTCGAACTATGTACCAGCTTTTTTTTGCTCCCTGGGCACCAAAGAGAAGTAGTTTAAGAACTGCATTAGGAAAGGTCTAACTAGCCATAAATAGAAACACAATTGAACAGCTAAGTCACTGAATATTACACAAGATTTGAAAACACTTTAGTATTCTAGAAAAGTTGCAAGTATGCCACAAGAAGTTAATTTTCTCTCAGCTTTAACATCAAGCAACATTAAATATCCTGCTGTCTAGAACATCAGGCTTTAGTAATAGATCCCTTGTCCGAAAAATACAGAACAGTAATGGGCACGGCCTAATGAACAGTCTATTAACCCTAAATAAAGGTCAATTGATCTACAAATTTTATCATAGACAGACTTCTGCAGTGGAAATTGCTGTGAAAAATGTGTATCTATGCTAAAGAGCACCCGTTTCACAGGGCTATTACCTTGTCCAGGTCTTGGGGTCGCAGATGTTCCAGCAGATGGTAGTTCAGTCTCCTGCCAATTAATTATAAATAACATTATTTGAATGCTCAGCTCCATAGTACCTTTCATATTACATCAGTATCAATAACAAGACTCACCTTTGCACTTGATTCTGGATCAAACCTGTCAAGGATTAGTTTAGCAGTCTTGTACGTTTCCTTTTCCATTACTTCCTCAAGCTGGAAACAGAAAGGTTCCACACATCAATAGAAAATTTTTCCAAGTATTTCCCCCCACCACAGCCTCCCATTTACAAGCATCTTATCAATGTTACCAAAAGGTGAAGTTCATTCAATGAACCAGTAGCATTTTCAGATACCTGCAGATTTGCTGTATTCAGTGGAAAATAAATTTTGCTTTCAAAAATAGTTTCTAAACTCTAATGGACTACTTGTACTTAACAGCTTTATTGCAAGGAAACACCAAATATTGCTAATTGTTTACATATAATGAGGAGAATAATTACAAGCACCAACTTCAATAATGGAATGTGCAAAAATCTATCAGCCATCATTATTGGAAGTTATTAGACATGACAAGCAAATGACAGGCAATTCCTTAGATTTATTTCCTCATAGCACTTAATGCTATTAATTTAAGGAAGGTCGTTAGCCAAGTGCTTTACAGAATAAAGTCCCTGTGCCAATTAACTGCTGTCAGCATCGATTTTAGATTATTTATTAGCAGAAGCAATTAGCTTGCTGCAAATGCTGTGAAAACTCACTAACTAGAGAACAGCTATGGAATTTGCTCAAATGACTTTAAAGGCTGGATCTACATCTTTACAGCAATTCAAACTGCTTTTCAGAAAAAGGAACACGTTAAGAATTTAAATAAAAAATTTACTGAGAACTATGCATACTTTAGGGAGTGTAATTAAAGCACTTCATTATTACAGCATTTTATTTACAATGCACTCAAGTGGCTTTATAGCTAATACATGGGCTTAATTAAAAAAAGTAATCACTAGTAAAGTATCATTTTAGTGATTAACAGTCAACATCAGAAGCAGCTTAACTTTAAAACTGAGATAGCTGAAGTTATGACAAATACCTAATATGTATAGAAATTATAATACATTTTACAGTATCTTAAGCAGACCTTTCTTTCTAGATATGCTGACTAATGGCCATGTTCAGCTAAAAGTGGGAGCTTTCTTTGTTCTGAAGTTTGCTGTTGGCATAAACTGCAAAACTGAAAAGGTCAGTGGTCAAAAAATTAAATTCTCTCAAACTCATTTATCACTGCTAAAATAACAAATGGTGCAGGTTAACATGAATTTTATGCCATTATTTAGCTAGTGAGAAACTAAAGTTTCAACCATTCTGCATATACAGACTGTGCAGGAGTTTTACATTTAGACAGACCTCAGGATTACAAATAGACCTCAGAAGCTAAATAAAAATTCACTCCATTTAATGGCTACTGTGTATTCATTTAACTCTCACTCCTCCACATACTCCTTGAAGTTTGAGGCAAGGAATACTATCTAGGCTGTTAATTAAGGACTGTTGAAACAAAAGGGAGTCAAGAAGGAAGTAAAAATCAATTTCCTAAACTTGTATTTCAGCATCACTTTGGAGTTAACCCACTAACTTCGTAAAACAAATGCCACACAGTGCAATAAGAGCAGAATTAATGGCCTAATAGGAAAAATAAAGTATTTATTGCTTATAAAAGTAAAAACTGTAAGACAGACTTTTATATAAAGGCTAGTGAGGTGAAGCTGCAAAGCAGGGAAGCATTAACAGTCAGTGCTGATATCTGGCCACCAAATCAAAATTTAAAAAGCCCAATTCACTTCACAACAATGAACATAAAATGCATGCAGTTGTCTGTATAGCCAAAAAGAGAAATAACCTTCTGCAGGACAAAGTGACCTTTAGGGGAAAGAGAAAAGCCAGAATGCTCCACCATCACTTGACACGTTCTTTATCTAAAGCACTTCTCGCCACAGCAGTATTAGATAGAATGGTAGCTATTTGTGGATACAGAAGTTTTGCAAAAACAGTAACATTATTTTGAATCATAATTCAACTCTCACCATAAGATTCAGATGTCGAACATTACACAGTTATTGGATAATTCAACGAGTTACTCTTCATATTTTGAAATTCATATACAGCTTTAAAATTCTAGTAAAGCTGAATCTGAACAAAAATTCAGTATCACAACTGACTCTTTACAAATTTCTCGAAAATATACAGAAATTGTCAGGATTTCTATAAGCATATTCACATTTCTCATGCTTTCACTTACAGAGTATACTTTTCTAAAGTAAATTGAAATTTGGCTGACAATACCAAATAAAGAATCAAAAAAGTCCAAGTTTACTTACTGTAAGCAAATTAGTGTAATTACTAGAAGAAAGTAAGACCCCGTGTAAAATTTAAATACTACTTCTTTGTTTGCATAGCAGAGGAAAATTGCTTGTGCGCCAACACAAGAAGCTCATTTATGAATGCAAACCAACACACTGACTTCTGGAACATTCACCATCCTAAAGCATAATCTTGGAAATGTTAACTCAATGCTAAGCACAGGCTCACTAGCACAGCAAATTGCTCAGCACCTCTTACTCTTTTTCCATAATACAGTCTTCTCTGAGATCCAAAACTTTTCTTACAAAATCATTTTCTACTTTCTACCAAGGGCTAAACTCGTAGTCTATCCTCATCAATAAAATTATAAGGCTGAGCAACCAGAATCACAAGTGAACTCTTTAAGAAAGTTAATACCAGCCTAATCATGAATTTCTCATGGAATTAATCAGAACTTAATAAAGAAGCATGGAACCACGTTCTCCTCCTATGAAGAACAATTGTATCGATGAAGTCCTTCCCAACAGACAACCAAACAGAATTCCTTTGGGAACAACATCAGTTGCCTAAATTGAAAAGTAATATGAGTAATGTATTTTAAGCTTCCTGTAAATGCAATTCGGCAACCAAAGACTTAAGTACTGGCAGGGTGCAAACCACTCATTATTCACCATACCACTACATGAGTTCATAAACTGAGAATTACTTGTTATGTCAAACCCAACTACGAAGAGGACTTTATGTTCACACAAAACCATGAGACTCATTTCAGTCCACCATTTAAGATATAGCAGTACACGTAGCAAAAGTTTCACTAAAATCGGAAATAAATCGTTTAAGTCACAGTAATCAAGAATACTCTGAACAGATCCATGCCAAAACCACCAAAGCAATTGCTTTGCGTGAACACTGCATGAAAGAAATAATTCATTTGACCCATCGTCAGTAAATATGATTTTTAACAGTATTTTCAGTTTCCAATTGCATGTTTGCAGTACTCTAGCATATACCAGGTAGACAAAACAGGGCTTATACAACAACCAACTCATCATAGAGCTTTTATCACACACTGAAATTTATCAAAATATCAATGGTTGTCTACACCTAGAAGGCTGAAGACAAAGTTGATTAAAGAGTAATTACTTTAAGTAACAGAACTCATATGGCAAATTTTTTTCCCATTACCAACATAACTCCAAGATAGCCTTGAAATCAGACTAGCTGGGGGGTTTTTCCTAGATTAACAGATGCAACTTTCTACACTCTTACCTGAAATGGCTAGGAAGTCTGTCAAAGTCTAATATTACACTTAGCCTACTATTCAGAGTAGCTGAGCAAGCTTCAGCGAAGTTTAATTCTAAAATTAGCAAGGTAATTACTATACTACCTTCATAAGTTTGTCCTCAGGCTAAGAATTATCCTATCTTTAAGACTGCTGTTCCAGGTAAACTCTCCACTAATTCCCAGTTGTATCAGCTTAATACATGTCCTACGCCCTTGCTTTAATATGCTTAACCCTCTGAACTTGCTCATCTACCCATGTTCAGGCTTAAGGGCTGACATCCTCATTAACTGAGAAACTCTGAGGCCAAAATCACAGCTAAAGAGTCACGAACACAGCCACAGTATCCCTTATGATCAAGGAGGGAAACAAAGTTGTATCTTGAAATAGTGCCTTAATTACAGCTAATTAACTTAATCCCTACCCCCAATTCATAACTCAACAAGCTTTAAAGTATTCACTAGGAAAAAAAATAGCAGTCAGTCAGTTCTGTGAGTAATAAGAACAAACTTTGAGTCAAAGTACAGGATAGACAATACCAATGGTAATTTCCAGATGAAATATCTGTGTTTGTCACGTATTTTACCCACGTGAGTATCCACATGACTGCATCACCAAAGCCAGAGCAGAAATTAAACAGAAATTAATTTCTATTGGGCAGTCACTGCAAACCCACCAGGGCATTATACCTAGCAGATAAGGAGCTTACACCATTTACACGTAAGCCCTGTAAAAGCCCCATATCCCTTCAGCAAGCAAGTAATGTCTGTTGGGAAAAGGTGGGCCACACGATGCTAAAATACAAGTACTGTAACATTTTTCAAAAGGACAATTGTCTTCAGTATAAGATTTATCCAGCAATTAGGTAGCTGAGCTGCAACAAAGTGAAAAAGCACAGCTGTTGTGGTAGGCTCCGTGCCTAGGCAACAATTTGCATTACAAATAAACAGGAAACACGTAATTTACTTATCCTAGATACTTTGAGGACCACAATGTAAATTTCTTAGTAACTAATCCTATTTGCAAACTTAGCAGCAAATCAGAATTCAACAGGGAAAAAAACCCCTATCCCTCCCCATTATTTCACTCGATTTTTGTTTTGTTTTACTAAAAAGTAGGTTATTCATAGCCAAAGGCACTCCTAAGGAAGTTAATCAAACAAAACAAAATCAAATCTGAGTATTAACAAAACAAAATTTTACAGAATGCAATTTTATTACTGTTTTTATCTAAAACATGAATTATATTCTGTCTTGTTACTTGCATCCCCTTCCAGCTCATTTCAACACGTTCTGTTTCATGTATAATTATCTAATTTTAATGCTTAATTGAATATCTTAAATTATGATGAACCTCCTGAGTCCATCTTCTGAGTAAAAAATACTAACACCAAGCTGATTCAAGAGGTTGCAGTAAGTCCTCTGTTTCTGGTTCCTTGCTGGGAACCAGGCACCCACAAGATCACAGACTGTGAAATATAGCTAAATTATACATTATTGGACTTCCCTGAACTCAGTTTCACTAATCCTATTTATAAGTTTGTCTTTAATGACTAAAGCTTGACTTGTATATATATATACTAATGGCAATTTATACTTCCATATTTAAATTCTCCATAGTTACACGATAATTTCATTATTGTTTACAAAGTATTTGTGCAGTTGCTTCATTTTTAACTACTCCTGGTTCTTCTACAATATGTTGTTTTGATGTTTTGCATATGCAAAATACACATTTAGGTTTTTCCTGACTAATCTTTTATTCAATGCCTTTTGTCCTAATTGTTTCTCACATAGAAAAATTCAGCATTACTAGTTCTTCTATAATAAAGATTGTCATGATTACAGAAAACTAAACTTAAACTGAAATGAAGATTCCATTAAGACTACATTTAAGAGTCCAAAAACTCTTGTTCTCCATTGTGCTTTTTTGCCTTCAAGAACTTTTCCTTTAAGGCTACCAAATGACTATGTTAATTGGAAACATTAACTAATTTCAGTTTAGCAGTTTTCATGAAATAAACTTAGCAACACAGTTGTCATGCTCATTTCTTTCCTTCCCAGAAAATGTAAGCCTCTTGAACCCCTTCGTATCACCACTACAACCAAAGGACACATCCATTTAAACATCAGCAAATCCTCTTTACCAAAGGACAATGACATCATTAGGTTACAGGTTATCTTTTTTACATCTACATTTTAAAAGTGAGAAAACACAGATCACAACATAGTATCTGACTCTTATGCAACTCATTTTTGGTACCTTTGTTATGGGTTTTCTATGAATTTAGCTACCATGGCAAAATCCAGAAGGTATAAGGTGAACACTTTGGGAAACTCATTAATAACAATGCCTCGTAACACAATTTTTTGAGTGTTCGGAGGGAGGAGGAGTTGCTTTGGTGGGGTATGGTTGGGAGACTGAGAGTGTTTGGTTTGTGGTGGTTTTTAAGTTTTGCCTTGTAGGACAGATGAAGCCAACCATGTAAGAAAACAGCAAGCTTCCTTATGGAGCAATAAAACAGAGAGGAAACAGCTTTCAGAGTTACAAACTTTGCAAAGAGGGCAAGTTACCCGAGACTTGGAACCTTTTCCATCCTAAATTTGTCTTACTGAGATTAAATGCTAATCAAGTTCGGCGCAAATATGTGGCATACACCAGTTTTAGTGGACCATAACAAGGATTTTTTTCTTGAAGTTTTACTTACTATTTTTTTCTTTTGAGATTTTAAATCTTCCAGCGCATCATCTAAAAGAAGGATATTATACATTAGTTTTCAAATCTAAATTAAGATAATTTTAGCACACTCTAAACATTGACTTCACCTTGTGAAATCCAGAAAAAATTATGCACTGACCACCACCAACTCTAAACATCAGTAAACTTTGTATAAAATAACTGGAGTTTTTATGTGAAAATAAATCACTTAAAATGCTGAAATTGCTTATAAATTATAGCCCACTGTTATCACTTTGCAGTTATAACAATTAAAAAATTTTATGTACCATTTCCTCATTAAGCAAACCAATTCTAGCCAGTGCCCTGCTTTGACCTACATTAAAACTGGTACAACAATGGACCAAATACATTTAATCTGAGGAGTCAAAATATGGAAAAAAGCGTGAGATCTAAGCATTAATGTATCTGAGTACAAGATTTACTGGGTGCAGTATTTCACATGAACCTCTTAATACATACTGGTTTCAAATGCCAGGTCAATTCCAAGCTTCAGAGCTCAATCTATTTCCCCCTTTCTATACATTCAGACTACAGCAAACCCCCCAGTTTTGTAAGAACAGCTACCAGAAGGTCATTTTACTACTAAATGTTAAGAGACTGTCACAACAAGTAGGCACAGCACCTAACCTCTCTAAGAGGAAGAAAAAGAAGAAAGGCCAAATGTATGTGGGATTTTCCTGAAAGTCAATCTTTGGAGCTTGACACTCACAGAAAACTCACTGTAATAAACCGTCATCTAATGCAGAAGATACTCTCTCAACAAATTAGCTTTCTACTACCTCCATTCACAGCGAGAAGATTTTAACAACAAACAGTACAACTTGTTTGTGGTGGTTTATTGAACACCGCTCTATTGAACACTGGCAGCTTACTTCCTCTAAAGTAAGGAAATAAAATATAAAAATATACCTATTTTTACCCATTCTTCAGATTTCAAAGAAAGAAAAAGCTTCACAGAACTACAAGACACAAAACCAAAACCAACCAAACTACACTTTTTTTTGTATCTCTATTTATTTATAAGTAAGTATGCCATACCACTTAAATTTACTTCAGGAAAACTGTTACTTAAAATTAAGGGAACAAATAATTACTAGCAGAATGCAGAAATCCATTTTGATGAAATAAACCTCTTTATTAAATGTGCAAAACACTAAAACTGGCAGGCACATATCTGAAAGGTTATTATTTATGCAATAAAAGGGTAACTACAATCATCCGTATTTGTTAATAGGACATGGAAAAAGACCATAGTTAATACTGGGCTGGACCACAGAAGATGGACAATTCCAGAAAGTGTGCATCTTCAAATTTCCTTTCACCAAATTTTGCGTTTATGTTAGAACACAGTCTCACACGTTGCCCCACACAGATTAACAGCTTGAAATGTACTGCAATGCAGTGTGGTATCACGAAGCTAAATAAACAGTAGAATACAGCCAACTGTTAATGGTTGGTTACTCAAGAAACTGAAAGTGCTTTAGGTACAGAAATGCCTAGAACACCTTCAGGCACAGGCTTCCATGAAGCAATGCACTCAGCTTAAAGTGTGGGTGTTTCTTTCTGATCACTGTACCTCCTGTATTCAACAAGAACCTCATGAAACACCTGCCCCTTCTAACGTGGCCAAATGGCAATTACTGCAAAGTACTCTCAAGAAACCAATATATCTCATCTTAATTAAACCTACAGAAAAAAAAGAATTCATACTAGAGAAGTCAATACCTGCAATATACCTCATTTATTTTCTCCACGCTTTGGGACAGATCAGCCTAATTCTCCCTTAACAGTTGTTTGCCTGACCAGTCCTAAAAACTGAAATTCCATAATCTCTCTGCATCACCTTTCCTGGAGTCCAGCTACAAAGTTTCTTCATTCACAGCATCATTCCCAAATCTGGTGTATACTGGTTATCCAGCACAGGGCTGTATTGTGTTAACTAATCATTTCCAGTGTCTCAGTATGTTATACTAACTTATTCCACAATAAAAACTTAGTTTTCAGCAACTCAGTTGACAGTTTGCTCTCTCAGCCACACTTTCTCCTGCTTTACTGCTTCAACTCTACATTCGATTTTTCTTTTTCAAATATAGGACTTTTATCTTTGAGGTAAAACACTTCATTTTTATCCAGTCTCTAGAACCACACAGAAATAATCCCTTTTGGCATGTTCTATCATCTTCTAAACCTTTTAAACACAGGTTCAACAAAAGCACTAGACTTGCCTGTATGCTCAAAACAGCAATAAAGACATTTAAGCAAACCAGAAAAACATACTTTTTTTTCTTATTCAGCCATGAAATGCAAATCATTCATTTCACCTTAGAAATGAATCACACAGCACCACAAAATATATGGACAATTTTATTTCTACACAAAAATGTATGTTCTGTGCTTGCATATCAAATGCAAACATTAAGTTTAAGAAAAATTCTGAAAGTGATGTTTAACTTGTAAGCTGTCACAAATTAAATACATCATGCTGTTCTGCAAGTCATAAAACACAGTGCAACACTGAGGTTTTCCTGTATTATTGCTCACATCACCGTGAGATATTGTTACAGGCTGGACTGCTTTCAAGGAAAGTCTCAAATGAATTCTAACTACTGCAGACAAGTGCCACAGATGTTGTTTTTAAATAGCATGCAGATTCATTCTAATGCAAAATTTAGCAACTTTTTATATATATTTCAACACCTCCATTGCTTTTTGGTTTTGTTACATGACTTCCAATTTTCCTTAGCTCTCAAAAAAAGCAGAAAAAACACCTGCTTATACCTTTACCACTCAGGAAAACATAAGTATGCTTTGGAGGACTTGGGAGAGAAAAGCCATCTTGACAAATAAATTAGACACATCTGCTATAAATCTCTTCCCTTTTGTGTAAGGATAACAGATTAAGACTGCTGGAATACTGGCGAGATGCAAGTATCAGGGGAACTACTACTATTGTTTATATTTCCTTTCCCCTCGCTCCCACTTCTACACCGTATTTTATTCCATTACACTTTTGACACATGCAAAGACAGGAGAAAGTTAGCACAATCTAATAAATGAAGTGAAAGATTAAACAGTTTCCTTCCTATTCTTTCATGAACTATGTGGCAGAAAAAAGTTTAGCTAATACTAGCCATTTCAGTATCAACTAAAAGGCTACTCTTGTCTTCCTGGAAGCCAAACTAAAAAAAAAAAACCAAGGAAAAAGTACTTACTATTCCTTTCTGTCCGTTTGGAAAAGAAAAAAATGAGCAGTGTTCTTATACACCAGATTCTTTAGAAGAGAAAGAAGAATTATATTAATTAAAATATATTACAGTAACTATTTCTGAAGTCATTTGGCAAACAGAACACTTACCAGATGAGATTTTATTTTGCAAATACTCAAACAGTATTTATATAAAAAACTAAAAATTAAACTAGCATCTTGTCAACAACATATCAACATTGCTCTAAATAAAATCATCTTTTCTATTAAAATTAACTGTTACTTAAGGCAGAAATACTAAGGCAGCAGCAACATCATCACTTGCTAAAAAATGTTCAGCTGAAAATTGCTTAGTCATCACTTCTTATTTGATAGATTTATAATGCATTTTATCCAAAAAAAGAAACTTAGCAGTTAAGGCACAAAATTGAGGCCCAAGAGATTTGTGGGAAGAATTCTAACACCAATGAAAATCATGAGATACAGCTATTGTACAAATGCTCTCCCAAGCAGAATTAACTGACCTGAGTCCTGGTGATTTTAGAAAGCTCCAAGTCTACTCAGTTTCTGTAGGGTTTCAGCTGACTTAGCTGGAGCAGTTTATGTCAAGATAAAGCTAAACTGATCTATGATCATTTTACATTTGAAAGGTCTCTCTGCAATCATCAGGACTTCATTTGTTTTAAAGCTCAGAATTGCTTATAAGTATTAAGCTGACACTTTTCCTGGTAAGTTATTCAGTCTAAGCCAAGTGGCAAACCTCATACATCAAGCCATTCCAAGCATCTTATCCAAAGCCTTCCTAATGTTAATTAAATAATAGAGCCTAAATTAGCAATGTTTCATTTAAGAAAAAAAAAATCTTAAAGGCTAGAAAGGTTATCTGACTAACAGTGTGCATAAGAAAGCAGGCAAAAGGCTCTGAGAGTTTTGACTCAATTAATAAGAACATCTTCTGTATTTATATAATGGTTGCCCAATTAAAAATGCCTTCAAGTATTAACAACACAACCCAAGTCAGGCAAGTTAGATGAGGCAACTGGAATCTGAGAGCAACCTATCCAGGGTAGGAGAAACAAAGAAGTTTAACTGTTCCATGTTCAAAGGTGTGCTATAATAACTGATCTAAGAATACAGATGGATTTATCTGCTTACACAAAATGTGTTTTCATAAATGACCAGAAGAAATAAATGTTTACAGGGTTTAAATTGCCTTAAATATCTTGTTACACAGGCAAAAGCATTCTTTTTTGATGTATGCTTAATAGTCTTCTACCTAAAGCTGTATTCTAAATATGGTAGGACACCATGAAATTAAAAAGCATTTCCACTTTAAGAAATCCAAGACGAAAATTTAACAGCAGACCACTTCAGACCAATTTTACAAAAAAACCCCCATATTTCTGTGAAAATCAGGACACACAAATTAAAAATAATTCAAACAAAAATCAGTTCAAGATGAGCACCCTTCTAAAATGCTAACATGTTTTTTCAACTTTTCCAGTATTTCAGTATACATTTAAAATTAATGAAGTTATATTCCTAAAACTTAACTTGCTCTACCAAGATCAGTAACTTGCTGAGACCCTGAGGGACTGACCTAAGGCAGAAGAAAGTTCGTGACTGACTGCAAGCTGGAAAAGGCAGACATACTCCAGTTTGATTAGGGCTGAAAAATCTCTAGAGCTATTACTGGGTGGCACCAGGCATTCAGCATGGAGTCACCTCTTGACCGAGAACAAAGACAAGCTGGCAGCTGCTTGCCATTCATATCTGCCAAAAAAAGCTGAAGGGGAATAGCTTAAGGAAAAAAAAAATCTGATAAACAGTTGCAAGTCATAAGAGAACAACGGTCTGATTCTAAGTCCTAGTAAGCTGATATCTAAATGAGAATTTTAAAGAGAGCCATCCTGAGAAAAACAAGCAGAACTGGAAGACAAACCAGAGAATAAAAGTCCAACATGTAAATTCAAACCACAGCACTAATGCCATCATCTTCAATAATAAAAGCTTTCGTTTCTACACTAATTCTAACACATGTGCAAAAGGAGGCTGGCAATGCTTCCTCTTTTACAAGCCTTTCCTATCAGCATGAGCAAGCCTCACACACTAACAACAAAGACTTTGAAATGCTTGTCCTTAAGAAAAAAATCAATTCATATTACTGCCAAAGATTAATTTGAGCTCTAATTTCTATATTAATCCTTTCCAGTCAAGATACTGCTGCCCATGTATCTTCTCCACAGGATCCACAACAGCAGCATGTTAGTATATTATGCATAACACATACAAAAAGCATCTTCAGGTTGGGGGTTTTCTTCATGTTACGTTATGCTGACCCATGCTCGTCAAACTTGCAAAGCCTTAAATATTTACTTTTGACTTTGCCTTTCAAGTCTAAAGCCGGGGCATCTACGAACCATGCTTTCATACAAAGGTGCTGTACAAATATGGAAGTACTTATGATCATTTCAGCAAATTAGCAAATGCACTGTGCTCCCCATCAGTAGGAAAGATGCTCAGCGGGCTGCTTTCACCTCCCTGATGGTCTGGAGGAAGGGGAGGCAGCAAAGCAGCTGTTCAGCGAGGTGGGAGCCCATTTTGTTACTTTTAGAAGAGCAGCTTTCTTAGAAAAGAAAAGCCACTCCTCAGGATAAGCAGCCAATCAGGTCGGTTAACAAAAATGTAGGCAATACTTTCTCCAGTTCCTACACAATGAAGTCTGCATATCTTCTTGTGGAAGAAAACAGTCAATGATTTTCCAGAAAAACAGCTAATTATGTCAAACTAGTCTTCAACACACTTAGGGTGATGACCTTTCAAGTCAATTCTGTGTTAATAGTCACCTAACACATGCAAGTAAGTTTCTCCATTCATTCTTGTATTTTTCCCAGGTTTTATACACTACATTTTACATGTAGGTGACATACCTTTGGTTACTTCCATATAGTAATGTTACTTTTCAAGTTGCAGTAAAAATAAAACCCAAGACAATGCTCTTGTGCTTATACTACATTACCTTACAGCTGTTCAGATACAGCTCTCTAGCCCCAGTATAATTTTGGTAAGCCAAGTAATTTTAGATGCTATCATCTTTCGATGGTAAGACTTAGTTCTATACTTAACCCAGACCCATGAGAGACATTCCCCTCAAAGAAAGTGTCTGCCTAACTACTTGAATTTATTTTAGAAGAAAAAATTCAGCAAGTTATGACATCTCAAGGATTGTCAAAGCAAACCCAAACCCCTGCTGAGATGTATTTTCCATCTCTTTTTATCAAAGAGACAGCGGTTAGAAAATAAAAAAGGCATATTTACTTACATCAATGGAAATGCAAAAAATGGAAGTGTCATCGTCAGCCTTGCTGTCCATTCGTCAGGAAGACACCACAAATATACAATTAAGCAAGTAATAAGGTAAAGAAGTGAGGAGTAGAGAAGAAGCCTTCCAACCCATAGTTTCTGTAGCCTCTGATTTTTTTCTCTAAATTCTTCTAATGTCTGTATTTCCTGCAAATAAACAGGGTTCAGTTTTATTAGTGAAATTAGTAGGTGGTTTTACAAAGCTGCCTTGAAATGTTTGCTAAAATCAGCCCTATCACTTTGATACTTGATTAGAAAAGTCAAGCAGCTTTTTGATAAATGACAATATTTGCCCAAAGATAACCTTCATAGCATAAATACACCACACTATTAAGGTTATGATATGGGCCACTTGCACCTTACTAGCAATTGGTAAGAAAAGTTAAAAATCAGCACTGTTTCACATTTGTAATGCATTAGTATATTTGGGACAAGTGAAAAATACCAGTATCTTATGAATGGCAGGCTTCACAATCACTTAAGTCACTACTAACCATACTCGGCATTCTACAACTTTCATCAGGTACTTGTGGAATTTTAAATGCCTCCAACACTTCTCCACTAGAATAGAGAATTGCTGAAGCCTCTCCATCACTTCACTTGTTTTCCTTTCAGTACTTTCCTCACATTAAGAGTGAAATCCTGAACACCTGTATGATGCTTCTGGCATATTAATAACTGATCAAGCAATGCTTTGCTATGTTAACCATTTTGACTGTATTTCAAGTGACAACAGAAGTATTCACACTTTCGTTAAAAGGAAAACAAAAATATCAACAGCATATTTCAAAACAGTTAATTTCCCCACAGAGTACAGACATCTGTCACAAATGCTGGTGAAAAATCACAATTGATTACTGAACAATCTATCCAGTTACCCTGCCCCTGACCTTACTTACTACCACTACAGTAACTTCTACACATAAAAGCATACACTGAAGCTTTTCTAATCAACCTGATGAATGGAACTTTGCCTTAGTGACATTTTCCATTACATGGGACTTTAACCATTAGTTATAACTGAATTATGTAATCAAGGCAGCTTCATATTCATTCCCATTTCAGGCTCTCTAAATAAATATTTGCCCTGTAGTTTCTCACTATCTATTATACAGTATTGGTATTTTATAAATGACTAAACAGTAAGGGAAAAAAGATAACAGTTCCTCTGAAATGCAGAATCCCTACTACTGGAATAATTACCTAAATAATTTAAAGTTTCATTAGAGTACTTTACCTAATGTGAGAGAAATACGTGGCCAGCAAAAAGTAGGTATATTTCTAAACAAAAATCAAACAAAACACCAAAAATCAAACACATACCTTATCTATTTTTTCTAATACTTCTACAGTGGAAGGCTTTGCCTGCTTTCAAGGGAAAGAACAAAGATATTAATCTCACTTTTAAAAACTCAGTATTTTGAGGATTACTGTACATTAACAGTTTCCAAACAAAAAGACATATTCATAATAGATTAATAAATTATCAATTTTACATAAAGGTAAGAAGTTTTCCTACTTTAATAGTGACAAACAGAAGGGACTGTAATGAATCACTGTTTTACAGCTGGCATTACTCTCAACTGAAGGCTCCTCCCCTACACCACAAAAAAAGAAAACCTATAATGCATCTACAGCGATAATGAATGTGTGGGTGAAAAGTTAAACAAGAACAGAACTGATGAGTGGAGGAAATAGGCAAAACACAGAGAATATAGACAGGAAGCCCTAACCTGCGTACTCCAGCTTTTTATTACTATTCATTCCATATAAGGACACATGGTGTAAATAAATCATAAGCAACTGCAAGTAAGTTTGTCATCTCCAGTAAAATTCCCCATAGGAGCAACTGGAAACCCACCTTCTAGGAATCTTTCCTAATTTCTGAGAATTATCAAGCCACAATCTTTCCCTACCCTTCCCACCACAAATTCAAAAACCATAGCTCACACTGCATCACCCTGAAACTGACATTCCACCTGAAGTTTCACCTTTAAAGGAGTTTTGCACGGAAGGCTCTGAAGCCAACTGCTAATAAGCAAAGGCAACCCCAGACTCAAACAACTCACACCTGCCAGGAGAGCAGTCAAAAACCTCATGGCTCATCTTCCTCATAAACTCAGTACCCCACTCAAGAACATACAAACCAATAAAAGCAGACAGGAAGACAGATTTGTATAGGACTAAGAACCTACCAAACTATTTGTTAAAACAGACAGAAATGTATTCTGCACATATCCATTTTTACCTAGGTCACCAACCTTTCAAGTCACAGATGCTGCAGTTTCTATCCCAATGACACACCACAAAAGTATTTACATTTACAGAAAGAGTTAAAACTGTATTTTTCTAAGTTATCCAAGCCAGTGCCAGACTGGCACTGCAAAGGAAATAAAGAACAACAGCAGAGTTTCACAGCTTAGTGATTTAGCAAAGAATACTTTTGGTCATGATATCTCACTACTGCACTTTTAAGTGACATACTCACAGGAAAAGTTTAGCACTAACATTCAGCCAGCATTAATAGTCAACGTGTCCTAGGTACCCCCGTCCTCTAGACTAAAGATTATTACATTGTTACACAATGTTACTTACCCTCCACCTTGAAATTAATCCACCCATCTTCTATTGTGGATAAATGTTGGCAGAGCTATCAATCTTCTACAAGAATTCACAGCTAGAAATAAAGCATTAAGCACTTAGGAGCAATCTAACAACATAACCAAAGATTCTCAAATTCATTCCAACATCTTAAGAAATCAAAATATTACATAAAGCCATTGTCTTGCTATCTACCTATGTGTTATTTTTAAACCCAGTTTTCTGATTCATAGGCCATCTTGTAAGTCAGTTGATCAGCTCAGATGTGGCCAAATTTATTTTTATTAGGGGAATACTTAACCAGAGGGGAGTCCTCAAAAACACAGGCACAAAGTAACTGCAAAAAGAGCCACCAAAATACTCCAGCAGAAAAACAATTTTAACAACTTAGTATTGGGCAGGATTATTCAAGATACTGATTTCTAGTTATTTCCGCTGCTGCCCATAAGCATAACTCAAGTGTTCCTTTTCAGCTGTCACTCTAGGCATTCAGCATTAACATCCTTCTGTTCATGAGAAAATTTCTCAAATAAATCTACTTCCTTTTTATGCTCTCATCAACAAGAATACACTGGATAGCACTACTGTTCTTTTGTATGCTCAGTTTTAAGTTCAAATACTCAGTTTCAAATATTTAATTTGCTATACAAAAGCACTACATTGGCAGGTCTTCCCTGTACATCAAATGACTCTAAAACAGTTCCAAAGGGGCAAAAGCAGCTCACCTCATCCTACACAAACCTGGAACCCATGAACAACACCAATTTGATGACCTGGGTCTAAGTCCCTGAACCAAAATTATAGCAACTTTCCATCAGAAGGTAGTTGAATCAATTGACTTTGAACCTCAGGATGGCAGAATTTCTCTCCAGTCATTTAATTTACAAGTTTTTTACCTATCGAACAAAAAAGGTAATCAGCTCAAAACAACCCTGACAGTAAACTAATACTCAATCCCAACCAGGGCTCAAACCTTTTTCATTCTGGAATGAAACAGTAACACTTATTAAAACAAAGCACTGATCTAGCTAGACAGAAACATAAGTAATCATTATCTTGTTTATTAAGTTTCCTTTGGCCAAAAATGGAAAGATATATTTCAATCCAAATTTGTTTTCAAATTAGCTGAGGCTGTTAGAACAAATTAATATGTATAGGCTATGCACTGCTCACTAGCACAAACACTACTGTAGTCTGGCAATCTCACCATCTTTTAAGAAAGCCAAGGACTTCAGAAATATAGGCCCTATTGGTTTCAGAAACCAATCCTTAAAGATAAGGAAATCCCTATTGGAAATGCCATGAAAACGAAGCTAGAACAGATGGGCAAATTAGCTCTGCTGCTGCCAAATTAGTAACATAAAGGGGTGAGATATGGAAAGGCAATTACCCCTTGGACTCGAACAAATTCTCAAAATAATCACTACTGCAGCAACTCACCTCAGTAAAACAGCAGTCTTTTTTTTTTTTCCAAACCCAATCCAACCCCAAGAATTTTACAAACCATGACTTTGCAGACACAGGTGAGTTTTTGCACAACAGGTATGGCAGTGGATCTGAGCATACACTTTCTTCCCAGACATTTCTACAGAGACAGATGGCTTTCATATTGTTTTGCAACCAAGATACTATGTCAAATAGCCAATTGAGAAGTCTGTAAAGCCAGCACAAGGCTCCCAAATCTAGCTTGCTTTCCTAGCCTTGCCACTGCTGTTAGGAGTGGACATAGAGAGACAGGGAGATGCTCACACGGCCTTTGTGTGTGCCATTTTCCTTCAAACCACAGTTTGAGAACCTCTCCACTAGAAGTGTTAGAGGATCTTTTGGGACTAGGTTATCCATGAGCTATTGGTGACTCTGACTTACACCAATAACACATTCACACTGCTATTGCTACACAAGTTTTTTTAAAATATCTGGGAAATGCTTGGAAGAGAAACAGGTTTGACAAGTGGCACTAGGCATGTGATTTTACAGGAGCTATGATGATGACAGGCTTTACAGATGCTGCTCTGCAAGTCTGTAATACTACCAAAATCCTTCCCCAAAGAGGTATTAAGGGATTAGGGCCACTAGATTCACATTTGCAGTTTAGTCACTGAATCCTCAGTGAGGAGATGGAGAATTTTCCATGATTGCTATGGAGTGCCTCAGATGTTTTCCTTCTTCCCCTCTCTTCTTTTCAACATGACAACACAACTTGTCTTTAACTGCTTCAAACTCTCCTCCTTCCTCCTTACCTGCCACTCCACATACCCACCACTAATATCCTACTATTCACGGCAAGAGATCTTCCACATGTTGCCTCCTTCTCATGCCCTAACCAACAAATTATTGCATAGCACTTTTCCCTTCTGAAGACTGCACTCTAGCACAGAGCTGTGCATTCTACTGAGTAAGCAGTGGTGCAATTGGACTTTTCCACGCCCATTATCACTGATTTAATACACAAGTAAGATAGCTGCAACATGTCCTGGGCTTAAAACAGACAACAGGAACATTAAAAACACTGAACAGAGAAGCTTAAGAAAACACTACTATCAATTTTGTTACCTGACTCTCTCAAAAAAAATACTGATAGCAGCTCCTCTACTCCCAAAACATGTAAGTTATTTATTTAAAAGCAGAAGTGCCAGACTAAGAGACCAGAGGAGAGAAAGCTTCTCTTTTGAAAGAGGCATAAATCCACGGAGTCATCCACACCCATCCACCCAGGTGGAGAAAATAGCTTCATGATCTCATTACACCTTTATCAACTCAAGTCTCAAATTTCTTCAGGCTTGTTAATGTTTTAAAGGTTAAAAGTTCTCCAAAAACTCAGTCTCCCAAGTAAATTTTAATAACTCACATGCTAAAACTCAAGACTGAACAACATCAAAAGACATATTTAAAAAAAAAAAAAGGAAGTTAGAAACTTGTAATCAAGGCCTTGCATACAGACATACAGAGCTCTCCCTTACAGGAATGGGCATTGCTTTTTAAATAGGGTTTTTTTGCAAACTTAGTAACTTCATTTTATGTCAATATTTTTTAGATATTTACCATTACAAAGAACACAAGTTCTACCTTTCAAATTGAACCTCGAGTTCTGCTCACAGTTCTCTCACAATTTACTGACCTCAGAAACTTCCACTGGGACCACAAAAAGTTTCTCCAGCTGAGTGCCATGGACAAGGAACCAAGCAAAACCAAACCAGAAGCATCACCCACCACCTACTGCTGGCCTGCCCCAGGACGCCCCAGCTACAAAAAACCACTGAACTTCTTTCCATTTAAGTTTCGTTTTCAGCTGTTTCTGTCTGGAAGGATCCCACAGAGGTCCTATGCTTTGCAGAGCCTTAATTAAAAAGGGAAATTAGCTCCCACAGGGACTGCCCAGCGATGGAGCGAGAAGTGGGTGGGTCAGGCGCTCTTTTTTGAAACCCAACCCCTCGCAGGCTGCGCGAGGGGCCGCCAGCGGCCGGGGCCCGGCGGGCAGGGAGGGC